>WTXG01000456.1:0-21570 GCA_022496185.1 Multifurca ochricompacta | reverse complement strand
CGAGAATTGAAGTCCCTTAAGATGGAAAAGGGAGAACTGGATGCCTATGTGGCTAAATTCAGAAGCCTGGCTAATAGAGCTGGGTATGACACGGATGAAGAAGCCACACTGGACCTCTTCTCACAAGGGTTGCCTAACCCACTGGTCAAAACATCATCCAGTTCCACCACCCCCAGGACTGGGACACATGGGTTGATGCTGCTCGACGACAGCAGCAAGATTATCTCGACTTCCAAACACGCTTTGGCGTCGATACCAAGAAAGGAAAGACTTGAGACCAGTGGAAGGCTGCCTTCGGGGTCAAGCCCGCCCATGCTCCTCAGAGGGATCCAAATGCAATGGATACCTCAGCTGACAGAACTAGAGCACGGGTCGCGCTGACAGAAGACGAGAGGCAGACGTTGATGAAGGAGGGGAGGTGCTTTCGCTGCAAAGCACTGGGCCATATGTCAAGGGAATGCCCGAAGAAAGGGGTACGAGTGGCAGAAGCAACGGTCATGCCTGTCTGTAACAACCCGCCCACCGTCGACAAAAAGACACCGACAAAAGAAGAGAAGGCGCAGGAAATATGGGCAAACATGATGAAGGAAAGCGAGGAAGTGCGGGCCATCTTGGTAGAAAAGGCCTTCGCCAAAAAGGATTTTTGATTGGCTCTACCCCGTCGGCCTGGGCACGAGCATTACATGTAACCTCTGTGTATACTAGTCGCTTCAAGTCTTTGAAAATACCAGTGCATTTCGAGACTACACAGAGGACGGCCGACCGTGACATCCTGATTGATTCAGGAGCCACCGATAACTTCATCAGCCCACGAATGGCGAGGACCATGGGCTTGGGGATGCTGGAACTCCCCCAGGAAAAGAACATTTGGAACATAGATGGAACGGCCAATAGAGCTGGAAGGATCACCCATTACACTGACCTTAACGTCCAAGTAGGAGAAAGGACAAAGGCAATTCACTTCCTTGTCACCAATTTAGGAAGTGAAGATCTAATCCTAGGGTACCCATGGTTGGCTGCATTCGAGCCAAAGATCAATTGGGGCGACACAACCATGGATAAGGACTATTACCCAGTTCTTATCACGTCGTTGGGGTATGATTATGCCATTCGACATGCAAGGGCATCGAAGACCGAAGAGGAGGACGCGGGACGCTGTTATGTCACGAAAGCATCAGAGCTGGCCCAAAAGGCAGCAGAAGGACATACAGAGAAGACCTTTGAAGAGGTAGTGCCGGAGGTTTATCACCGACACTGGAGGGTGTTCTCAGAGGAGGAGTCACAATGCTTCCCGCCTACGCGACCTTGGGATCATGCTATTGAATTCACGCCTGACACCCCGTCTGCCATTGACTGCAAGATTTATCCATTATCCCAGAAAGAGCAAGAAGCACTCACAACGTTCCTTGAAGAACACCTTGCAAAAGGATACATTCGCCCGTCCAAGTCGCCATACGCGTCGCCTTTCTTCTTCATCAAGAAGAAAGACGGGAAACTTCGACCTGTTCAGGACTACCGACGGATAAATGCCCATACCATAAAGAATGCCTATCCTCTTCCCCTCATCTCCAAACTCATCGATACCATGAGAGACAAGTCCCTATTCTCCAAGATGGATGTCCGGTGGGGATACAATAACATCAGGATTAAGGAAGGAGATCAGTGCAAAGCGGCGTTCAAAACCAACCAGGGACTCTTCGAGCCAAACGTCATGTTCTTCGGTCTTACCAACTCGCCTGCCACCTTCCAATCCATGATGAACCACATCTTCCGCGATCTTATCCTCACGGGCGAAGTAGTGGTGTACATGGACGACATCCTTGTGGCTACAACAAACAACTTGGTCCATCACCGAGAGCGTGTCCACCAAGTATTGGACATTCTGCACGAACATGATCTATACCTCAAACCAGCCAAGTGCTCATTCGAACAACGGAGCATAGAGTACCTGGGGGTTATCCTGGAAGGAGGACGGGTTTGGATGGACCCAGTAAAAGTGCAAGGGATTCGGGAATGGCCTATACCCACGTGCGTCAAGGATGTGCGATCCTTCATCGGATTCTGCAATTTCTACCGATGATTTGTACGAGGATTCTCGGGTATGGCCCAACCACTGAATGGGCTGTTAAAGAAGGATACACCCTGGCACTGGGGAGACGAACAACAATGAGCCTTTGAACAAATCCGAGACATTGTAGGCTCAGAACCAGTTCTTCTGCAACCAGACCTGGAAAGACCCTTTGAACTCGAAGTAGATGCATCACGTTTCGCAAACGGCGCCATACTAAACCAACGGGATGCGACAGGATTGCTTCATCCAGTCGCCTTTTACTCGGAAACATTCTCACCGGTGGAATGGAATTATGATATTTGGGACAGAGAACTGCTTGCCATTGTGAAAGCACTACAACATTGGCGACCATATCTAGCAGGAACTCCCCATAAAACCATTATCCACACTGATCACTCCAACCTATTATATTGGAAGGAACCCCACAAGATTAGTCGACAGGTTGCCCGCGAAGTCCTAGAACTAGAGGAATACAACTTCATGCTGAAACATATTGCAGGAAGTCGCAATGCACACGCAGATGCCCTATCGCGACGGCCTGACTGGGACAACGGAGAAGAGGACAATAATGATGTCACGGTCCTGCCTGAAGAAGTCTTTGCGAAGACCACCGTCGTGAGCCTCCATGATATGGACCTGTGGGCTCAAGTGTCACAAAATATGAACCAACAATTATGTGAGTCATGGGCAGACGCACATAGCCTGAAGAAGATTGATGGTCTTTGGTGGAAGGACGGGGATCAACTCGTTGTCACCGGTGGCGACAACATTAAGAGGGGGGTGATCCATTTTCACCATGACCTTCCCTCTGCAGGCCACCCTGGCATTGCCAACATGTATGCTTTGGCCAAACGAGATTACTGGTGGCCAAACATGAAGAAGGATGTAGAAGACTATGTGAAAGGATGTGCAGACTGCCAAGCCAACAAAGTAAACACGCACCCACACCCACCAGCACTATTCCCGATTGCACCTGTGGCCTCACTACTGTTCCAGACTGTCGCAATGGACTTCATCGTCAAGCTCCCCATCTCCAGAGGATTTGACTCTATCTTGACCATCACCGACCATGATTGCTCTAAAGCGGCACTGTTCATACCCTGTAATGAGTCTGTCACAGCAGAAGGCGTAGCCAAACTTTACCTGGATCACGTCTACAGACACTACGGCCTCCCAGAAAAGATCATCTCTGATCGCGACCCGTGCTTCACCTCCACCTTTGCTAGGGCGCTCTGTAAGACCTTGGACATCACCCAGAATATCTCAACCGCCTATCACCCACAGACTGATGGACAATCAGAAAGGACGAACCAATGGCTAGAACAGTATCTTCGGTTCTGGTGCAATGGATGGCAGGACGACTGGGCTGACTGGTTAGCAATGGCAGAGTTTGCACACAACTCATGGCCCAACGGAACCACCAAGACCCCTCCATTCTCACTTATCATGGGATGGACACCACGGACCAACTGGACCAAGAAACCCACAAACGTCCCATCAGCTGCGCAGCGTATCAGCCAATGGGAGGAGATCAGGAAATCGGCCAATGAGAACCTGCTCAAGGCGCAAAGAACCCTATCCGAAAGACCTTCGAAGTTCACACCTTATCGGATAAATGACCTCATCTGGCTGGAGGGAAAGAACATTCACACGTCACACCCCACTTGTGACAGTTTCATAGGCTGGTACAAGGGTTGAAGACATGTGACGTACTTTGTTTTTCTTTTTTCCTTTTCTTTCTCATTATGCTATACCTACCACATGACTTGCTGATAAAGGACTTACGACTTATCATTTATACTGCTGACTGATTGCTTACTGAGAACCTTACTCATCTGCTTACTGATCAGTAGTAGAGGGCGTAACCCCTCCACTATCTATATCATTCTGGGACATTCTACTGTACAACCATTAGACTGTCTAGTGAAAGCTCTAGTAACTACCAGAATAGTCTCCTTATCTAGCATACATGTATATAAAGACCTAGCAGAAAGGACAAGACGTTAAGTCTGTTCTTCTGTATTCAATACAGGTGCCTAGGACTCACTTCATTGGACTGAACAACCCCACTTGAACCTTCTAAGATTGCGCCTTAGAAGGACTTCGACCCCAGAAACTTGTAGCAGGACTTAGTGTCTCTGCTCGACTTCGACTCGCGCGCGTGCCCTTGACTGGCATAACTTGACTTGACCTAGGAGGACTTAAAAGACTTGACAAAACGACCTTGAAACCCAGAACCTCGACACAGCGTTGCACCTAGCTGTGACATAAGAACAGACTTTACAGAACTAAACAGAAGAACTCACCCGAACTGCAAGGCGACGACGACGCGTCCCTTGCCCGACACCCGATCGCGACGTCTTCAACACGCGAGCCCAGAACCCCACCTTCCGAACGAACGTCCTTTGACGAGACATCCCCACGACGATACCTGCCAACCGAAGAATTAGAACCCAGAGAAAGTGAAGACTTACCCTTTGATCTCCACAACCGATTCGCATTACTAGCAACAGACGACGATACAATCGACATTGCCACCAGAACCGCTACCCCACAAACCATGGCGGCGAGACCGAATACCAGACAAGCGCGAAGGGCCGCGGAGGAAGACGTTGTCGAGACGCACTCCGGTCGACCTGAACGAAGCCCAGAGGACAGACCGACAACCTCCACGCGAACAATAGGTAGACACCCCGACGAGCCACCACTGGACCCACCAGTTTCAGGCCTAGGAATAATGAACCCTGGAGGAGGAACTATGACGGGCGTACCACCACCCTTCTTCGAAGGGAACCGCGATACATCCATGGACTGGCTTGCGAAACTAGAATTGTTCTTCAGTTTGAACGAAAACGTGGCCACAGTCCAAAACGAACGAACCAGAGTCGCATATACCCTAGGATTGATACGAGGACCCAGGGTGGATCGCTGGGTGGTGGATCAAATCAAGTGGCTGACCGACATCAAAGAAGGGAACATTCGGGTCCCATACATTTGGGCCGGATTCAAACAAATTTTCCGAGAAGCATGGGCTGACATAGCGGCAGGACAAAAGGCACTACGCGCACTAGACCAATTACAAATGCGCGATGCTAATATTGATGACTATATCGCCGAATTTCGCACGCTGGCCACAAGGGCAGAACTTCACATCGATGATCCGGCCGCTCGGCAATACTTCCACCGAGGCCTCCCCACGTGTCTCGTTCAAACAATGTTATTGTTTGATCAGCCCAAAACCTTCGATGAAGCAGCAGCATCTGCTCGGAAACATCACGCTAATTGGTTATACAGTAAAGACGCCCTTGGCATGAGACCCACAACCAATACGCCACCACGTGGTAATAAATTTACATTCTATCGACGACGTGATCACGATGTCTCAACCCCCGAAGTCATAAAGAAAGCGGTAACCGTCGAAGAGAAAGAACAATACAAAAAGGAAGGCCGATGTTTCGAATGTGGTAGGCGAGGACATTTGGTCCGAGACTGCCCGAATAAGAAACCACGTGCGAATACCTCCACACCGGCCCGCGCTGCCACAATCACCGAAATACCCACGACTGCAACGGTACCAGCAAAGACGCCCGCCTCCACTAACACGTCAACCACGCCTACAGTCGACCTCGACGCGCTCGCCACAGCCTTGAGGACCATGACCGATGAACAACGCCAGAAACTTCAGGAGAAATTTAGTGGCGACGAGGATTTTTACATCGCTTGAATGAAACGGCCTACATTCGAGCGATAATCTCACATCATGTATATAGATCATCCCTTAAATCAATGAAAATATCCGTTCCCTTACATGACGTGACAAGAAAGGCCCACATACACGCACTCATTGATAGTGGTGCAACTGAGAATTTCATCAATACCAAACGGTCATCAGACATCGCCTCCCCACAAAACGATTAACGATCCCAAAGAAACTCCAAAACGCAGACGGATCACCCAATCAAACACACACCATTACGCGATGCGTAGATCTTAACGTCGCAACCAATGATAATCAACAAAAACATCGCTTCTACGTCGCATCCATTGGCACCGATGAAATGATTCTCGGATACCCTTGGCTTGCCGCCAATAACCCGGATATTAACTGGACGACAGGGACCCTCAATCAATCACTTACATTCAATCTACCAGATAGCCAAATCAAGCGTATCAACATAGCACAAGAATTAGCAATCAAAGCCAAAGATACGACAGAGCGGACTTGGGATCAGATCGTTCCAAAGAATATCATCGACATCAGAAGGTCTTTAGCGACCAAGAAGCACAACGGTTTCCGGCAGCACGAACTTGGGACCACAAAATAGAACTAAAGCCAGACGCACCCACTACGCTAGATTGCAAAATCTACCCTCTAGGACCGGGTGAACAGGAGCACTCAATAAATTCTTAGATGAGCACCTACAGAAGGGGTACATCACTGAGTCAAAATCACCCTATGCATCCCCCTTCTTTTTCATAAAAAAAAGGACGGAAAACTACGCCCGGTACAGGACTATCGAAAACTCAATAGCTGGACCATCCGCAACACGTACCCCCTTCCCCTCATACCTGAGCTCATCGATCGCGTAAGAGGAAGCACTCTATTTACTAAAATGGATGTCCATTGGGGCTACAATAACGTACGAATCGTGCCAGAAGATCGTTGGAAAGCGGCGTTCAAAACAAATCGCGGCCTCTACGAGCCTAATGTAATGTTTTTCGGACTAACCAATTCCCCCGCCACATTTCAAACTATGATGAACGCGGAATTCCGCGAAGAGTTGGACGAACACGATGCCTCGGGAAGAGCCTGGTTTACGGTTTACATGGACGACATTCTAATACATACGGACTCCGACCCCATAAACCACCGATCTAAAGTACACCAAATCCTGGACAAGCTCAATAAGCTCGATCTGTATCTTAAGCCGGAAAAGTGTGCGTTCGAGCAAACACGGATCGAATATCTCGGCTTAATCCTAGAAGACAATCAAGTTCATATGGATCCAGTGAAAGTCGAAGGCATCACGTCCTGGAAAACCCCAACCACCGTTAAGGAAGTTAGATCATTCCTGGGATTCTGCCAATTCTATAGACGGTTTATACAAGGATTCAGTAAGATTGCAGCACCCCTGAATGCTCTCACGAGTGCAAAGAACCCATGGAAATGGACGACCAACGAACAGAACGCCTTCGATACCCTAAAACAGCGAGTGACTTCACAACCGGTTCTTGCTCAACCGGATTTCACAAAACCCTTCATCGTGGATACAGATGCCTCAGGATTCGCAGTCGGAGCAACACTTAGTCAGAAAGACCACGACGGACGACTACACCCCATCGCGTATCTCTCAAAGACGCTAGACGCTACCCAAAGAAATTGGGATATCTACGATCGAGAATTATTCGCAATCATGGTCGCCTTTCGAACATGGCGCCAATATCTTCTGGGGGCCCATGACAAGGTACAAGTACGTACCATCATAATAATCTACAATATTTCAAAGAACCGCAAAAGCTAAACCGACGCCAAGCACGGTGGCTTCAAGAACTAGCAGATTTCGACTTCTCCCTCGAACACGTCCCCGGCAAACTACACACGGTAGCCGACATGCTATCGCGTAGACCTGACGCCAAAATGGCGATAACGACAATGAGGCGATCACTGTGTTACCACCAGCGCTATTTGTCAAAGTAGCCCGCACCAATAAACTTCCGTTTCCCCAGACTCTGCCCGAACGACAGAACATTCTGCACCAGCACCATGATCATGTCCTAGCAGGACACCCCGGCATTGATAAGACAATTAGAAAAATTCAACAAGACTACGAAGGTCCAGGACTTACGGACTTCGTACGCGAATACATTCGCGGATGTGCTCTATGTCAAGAAAATAAGCCTAAACTGACAAAGAAAGTTCCGCTTTTCCCACTAGACGTACCGGCGTCCGCGGGTCCATTCCAATACATTGCCATGGACCTCATCACAGATCTCCCCGTCTCGGGTCGCTACGACGCGGTACTAACCATTGTGGATCAAGGATGTTCGAAAGCGGCTAAATTCATTCCATGCTCGAAAGACATCACAGGCAAGGGAATTGCGACACTTTACTACCGACACGTATTCCCGCTATTCGGCGTCCCGCGACGTATCATTTCAGATCGTGATCCGCGTTTCACTTCTCAATTCTCTCGAGCACTAGCAACTACCCTCCAGATCCAACAGAACCTATCAACGGCATTTCACCCTCGCACGGACAGAGCAAGCGAGCGAATGAATTTATGGTTAGAACAATATCTCCGCCTTTGGGTTGGTAACGATCAACACTCTTGGGCCGACTATCTTCCCCTTGCCGAATATGTCCACAATTCCTGGACACACGATCGAACTAAGATGTCACCACATGCACTAATTCACGGCGTTTCACTAGACTGGAAAGCGAACTATCAGACACGGACGTCCCTCGACTAGACGACCGCTTGAATAGCTTACGACATGCGCGCGCAAGAGCCGAAGCAGCCTTTCGTTCACACACCGCGCGCCCGACATACCCGGAGCTCCCCGTTGATTCGCAAGTTTGGCTCGAAGGCAAGAACATCAAGACGCATTTCCCTTCGACCAAACTCGCCCCGCGCCGATATGGCCCGTTCCGAGTCTTGGACCAAATCTCCCCAGTGGCTTATAGATTATCTTTACCGCCTCACATGAAGATCCACAATGTTTTCCATATTGATCTCCTGACCCCTTACAAAGAAACTGAAGCACATGGTCCAAATTTCTTGAGACCCCCACCTGACATTGTAAACCATGAGGAGGAATATGAAGTGGAAGCCATCTTGGATCACAGACTCCATGGGCGCTCTCAGAACTTACAATTCCTGGTCAGCTGGAAGGGTTATCCCACAAGTGACAATCCTGGGTAAATAAAGAGGACTGTCACGCCCCTGAACTTGTGAAACAATACTACAATTCCATTTCTAGGCGCCAGGGTCGACGCCACTCTTAAAGGAGGGTGTATCTACCCCAACAATCTGTGTCCCCATCCTTTTTCTTTTTTCTATCCCCTATGGCACGTATAAAACGCCCCACTCGCCTTATCAAGAACGCAAATTTATCGCATTACCCCAAGAATGTCCACCTCTCGATTCCGCCACCCTCTCACTGGACGAGCGCCATCCCCCATCAACGATCCTGAGGTTTTTGAAGCTACCAGGTCCGCTGCTATGGATGCTGCTACTAAGGGCGCACTAAGACGACCACTTGATGCCCCCACGCTTCCCCCCACACCAGTCACATCACCCCTTCCTTCTCCACCGCGCCCTTCGACACCGTTTGCCATGTCTGACAACCCCACCACTAACCTGACCCATGCTATTACCCTCACTGCCACCAACCAATCCCTGGAGGAGGACATCCGCAACAGGGTACTGAGTCTACTAGAGGAAGCTCGTGCCAGACTCCAGACTACTGGACCTCCTGTGGATGACCCTAACCTTGTCTACCGCCCCACAACTCCAGACTTCTCACAACTACCAGGAGATGACCTTGTCACACAGACAACTCAAGAGATCCATGAGCTAAGCACTGACTTTGATTCACCTGGCCCCCCCTTCCGCCGTAACCATATCCATTCCCCCTCCTTCATCCCACACCGCATCGCAGATAACACGGGACGCCTTGACATTGCCCGATGGGTTGCCTTCGAGTACCATTGTGCCAATCCCCGTGTCTACTTCACGATGGGAGTGCGCCATCCTATCACTGATGCCCCACTCTACGCCACCACATATTACCGCTTCGCGCACGGCCCCAACCCCCTCCTGTCCCTACATCAACAACGTCTCTTTGATGATAACCAAACCTACACCCGCTAGTAAATGAGGCACTGGATAACCTGCACGACCCTGGAGCTTGGGCTGAAGTCACTCACTTCCGCTATGCTACTTATCACCTGGATGAAGCTCATCGTAACCTTGCACACTGGCGATGACATGTGAACCAAGCCCAACAGGATATCCACTCAGCTAGGCATGCCATGTCGAGGAACGACCTTTATTATCGCCTCTTCCCCCATCTCACATATGCCTTTGCCCCCTGCACACCATTCCACCCACTCAAGTCGCCCGCTTGCACCACACCCTGAGTTACGTGCCGTCCTACAGGCTGGTGGACCAGGAAGCCGGCATCTCCCTCACCGCCGTCGCACTCATCGACTACCACCTCTAACCAATGAGCGGCCTCGAAGCGACTGACCAGCTGTCTGGGTCAGACAGAACCTTACAAAGGGGGTAATGTGACGGTTTCATAGGCTGGTACAAGGGTTGAAGACATGTGACTTACTTTGTTTTTTCTTTTTTTTTTCTTTCTCATTATGCTACACCTACCACATGACTTGCTGATAAAGGACTCATGACTTATCATTCATACTGCTGACTGATTGCTTACTGAGAACCTTACTCATCTGCTTACTGATCAGTAGTAGAGGGCGTAACCCCTCCACTATCTATATCATTCTGGGACATTCTACTGTACAACCATTAGACTGTCTAGTGAAAGCTCTAGTAACTACCAGAATAGTCCCCTTATCTAGCATACATGTATATAAAGACCTAGCAGAAAGGACAAGACGTTAAGTCTGTTCTTCTGTATTCAATACAGGTGCTTAGAACTCACTTCACTGGACTGAACAACCCCCACTTGAACCTTCTAAGCTTGCGCCTTAGGAGGACTTCGACCCCAGAAACTTGTGGCAAGACTTAGCGTCTCTGCTCGACTTCGTCTTGCGCACGTGCCCTTGACCAGCATACCTTGACCTAACTTGACTTGACTTAGAAGAACTTGAAGACTTGATAGAACGACCTTGAAACCCAGAACCTCGACACAGCGTTGCACCTAGCTGTGACAATACTCCTCTTCCCTCTGGCGCTGATGTACATCTGGTCAAATTTGATGGCCAGGCATCTACTTCTGAAATAAAGAAGTACCAACAGTTGATGGGGTCCCTGCTTTGGGTGCAGATTGGAAGCAGACCTGACATCAGTTTCGCTGTGGCGCGCCTCAGTCAATACGCTTCCAACCCCTCTCAGGATCATATGTGACTTGCAAAATATGTCTTAAAATATCTTAATAGTACAAAAGACTGCAAGTTGCGGTATTCTGGAGGGAATGGGGAGAGTGGCCTTCATGGCTATGCAGATTCCTCATGGGGAGATCAAGAGGACTGCCACTCCACCTCAGGCTACGTGTTTTTCTTGGCAAATGGTGCCATTTCATGGTGTTCCAGAAAGCAGAAAACAGTAGCACAGTCCACCACTGAGGCCGAATATATGAGCCTCTCCAAGGCTGCAAATCAGGCAGCGTGGTATAGGACTTTTATGGAGGAATTAGGGTATGAGGTATCCTCCCCTATACAACTCCATTGTGACAATAAGGGTGCTGTGGATTTGGCATTAAACCCAGTCACAGGAAGGCGGTCAAAGCATATACCTATCAAGTTCCATGCCATTAGGGGATACATTGAATCGCACATAATTGAATTAGTGCGTACCCCCACAGGTGAGATGCTGGCAGATGGCTTTACCAAGTCTCTACCAAGAGCGTCATTTGAAACCATGGTCAATGGACTTGGACTTATGCTGAAATGAGAAGAGCTGGAATCTGGAGACTTTGTATACCAGTTTCACTTTCCCACCATGCCATATGAGCACGTTCTCGACCTCGAGAGTGACGCAAGTGGTGTGTACAAAGTAGATATGTCAAGTGTTCAGCTTGCATAAGCGAATCTACAACTCGTATGCAAAACTCACAAACTGCACTCGAGAGTTAGAGAAGTTGGATCTCTGGCTGGCGATATGCTCATTCAATTGTGATGGCAGTGTGCTCATCCAACTCATTTCCCATCCATGACCAGATGCCTTCAGCATGGAGGGATGTTGAACACAGAAGATGTTCGGTGATGCTTCAGGCATCAGGTGATAAGATTAGCTACTTTGTAGATTAGATTAGATACCGGAGTTTCAGACTATTTACCATATCATTATTACTTTGCTTCTCACATTCCGCAGTAGCTGACTGATGCACTAGATAACATGTGATTTCTGTTGTAGCCAATAGCTCTATTCCCTCATGTTTATTGTTTGGACTCTGTCCGGCACTTGTGGACTTATTCCCAGTGCACAGACCATCCCTTGGATAGTATAAAAGGGTGTCTGTTTCATCTCTTACACTTCAGAGTTTCTTCTACCTCTGAAGTGTAAGTTGTCCTCTCTACTATCTTCACTACCTTAGACTAACTCTGTATATAGAACTTGTCTTTCTAGGTGTGTAGTATAGTATAATAGAGTTTCTTCTACCTCTGAAGTAACTTGTCTTTCTTGTTGGCCCACATGCACTCCGGCAAAGGGACCTTAAGCAAGACCCTAACCCACGCTCTAGAAAAGGAATGGCCACGTTGGGGATTGAACCCAAGACCTCTGGACAAGTGGCCTACTAAGACTAACTATGGGACGAAAACCCAGCTACATCTATGAATACTATTTACTTAGAGCGCACATGAGGAACTTAAGGTGTTTCACCCACTTAGGGTCCCTCATCACCTCTTGCAAGAATCCCCTGAGGGACTAGCCAGACAGATCAAGGTGGGCACATGAAGCGCACCACCTTGTGGACAGTTAAGGGCAGGAGAAGTATGAAATTGAAGCTCACTGGTAGACTGATTGGGAAAGAAGAAGTCTTGAAGCTGGTGAGCTTTGATGAAAGGTTGGACTGATCAAAAAGAATAACAGATCAGTAAGGCGTGCTCAGGGCCCATAACCTGTGAAACAGGCATGTGCGCAGCATACTGACTGTGAAAGTTAGCGGGTTAGGCTAGAAAGACAAGTTACTTCAGAGGTAGAAGAAACTCTATTATACTATACTACACACCTAGAAAGACAAGTTCTATATACAGAGTTAGTCTAAGGTAGTGAAGATAGTAGAGAGGACAACTTACACTTCAGAGGTAGAAGAAACTCTGAAGTGTAAGAGATGAAACAGACACCCTTTTATACTATCCAAGGGATGGTCTGTGCACTGGGAATAAGTCCACAAGTGCCGGACAGAGTCCAAACAATAAACATGAGGGAATAGAGCTATTGGCTACAACAGAAATCACATGTTATCTAGTGCATCAGTCAGCTACTGCGGAATGTGAGAAGCAAAGTAATAATGATATGGTAAATAGTCCGAAACTCCGGTATCTAATCTAATCTACAAAGTAGCTAATCTTATCACCTGATGCCTGAAGCATCACCGAACATCTTCTGTGTTCAACATTTCTAGCCTAACCTGCTAACTTTCACAGTCAGTATGCTGCGCACATGCCTGTTTCACAAGAAGACCTTTTGATGTCAGTGGTACTCTGTGGGGACTATCTCCTTGAATGTCTTTTCTGGGTTCCTCTGTGCCTCTGCCTGGGCCAGTTCCAAAGCTTTTGTAACATAACAATATACCTGATCTACAGGTTCTATGTCACTCCAGGTGACCACTGACCCCATAACAATGGCATGGGTAAGGGGGTGTCATGCAGCGTAGTCATACCCCAGAGACGTGATAAGGACTGGATAATAGTCCTGTCCATCATCACTTCTGCCCAATTGATCTTTGGCTTGAATGCTGCCAACCAGGGATATCCCAGAACCATGTCTTCATCCCCTAAATCTGTAATGAGGAAGCAAAGCTGTTTGGTTCACTCTCCAACTTGTACTTCTAAATCACAGAAATGTGTGATTTTCCCAGCTTTGTTTGCTGTTCTGTCTATGTTCCAGATGTTCTTCTCTTGGGGAGTAACTGCGTTCCCAATCCTAGAGCTCTCTGGAGTCTCTGGCTGATGAAATTGTCTGTTGCTCCAGAGTTGATCAAAATGCATCTGTCAGCCATCTTCTGTTTGGTTTCAAAGTGTACTGGTATTTTTAGAGACTTGAAATGACTAGTATACACAGAAGTAACATGGAGTGCTCTTGCCCAGGCCAATGGGGTTGAGCCTATCAAAAATCCTTCTGACTGAAGGCCTTATCAACAAGTAAGGCACGAACTGCCTCGTCTTCATTCATCATATGTTCCCAAATGGCTTCTGCCTTTTGCTCTTTAGTCTTTGGAGTAGCTGTTGGGTTTTCTTTAGTTTGAGTAGGTGGGGTTGTAGAGGCTGTAATGGAAGTAGTCACCACCATAGCTTCTGCAGCATGGACCATCTTTTTGGGACAGAATCGAGACATATGCCCTTGTGCTTGACAATGGAAGCAGTGTCCTTCCTTCATAAGGGTCCTTTTTTCATCATCAGTGAGCACTGCACAGGCTCTGGTTTGGTCTGCCAAGGTGTCCATGGCATTGGGGTCTCAGGGTGTCACAGGCTTTACTCCAAACACTGCCTTCCATTGTTCCTGGGTTTTACCCTTCTTGGTGTCTACACCGAAGCATGTCTGGAAGTCCAGATAATCCTGCTGCTGTCTCCTGGCAGCATTTGTCCACTGGCTCCACAACTCAGGGTGATGGAATTGGATAATATTTTTCACCAGGGGATTGGGCAGTCCCTGGGAGAAGAGGTCAAGTGTGGCCTCCTCATTCACATCATATCCTGCTCGCTTAGCCAGGTTGTGAAACTTGGCCACATATCCGTCCAAGTCACCTCTTTCCATCTTTAGTGTTTTCAATTCTCTGGCAGCCTTCTGCTTGGCTTGCCCATCTGTGAAGGCATCTTTAAACCTTTGCACCACTATATCCCACAGATCTTTGTCCATGGTTTGGGTCCCCACTGTAACCCTGTTGTTCAGCCATTCAATCTGCTCCATGGTCCAGTTGTTACGCTCAGCAGGGTGTATCATGTGCAACATGCACAATCTGGCATGGGTCCACTAGCAGTCTCAAGATCCTCAGCAGGGTCGGCTCTACAAGCCGAGCCCTCAGCCTAGCCTCAATGAGATCAGAAGGAAATGCACTATAACCAAGTGCAGAGGGAGATGAGATGAGTAAGCCAAAGGGAGCTAATCCCCTAAAGCCTGTGAGTGGGGAAGGACCTGGCTGCTGTGCCAGAGGCATGACGAACAGTCCAAGGCTGTGGTCAGAGGAAGGGGAGTCATAACTTAGCCACAGTGTGGATGGCACTCCCAAGTGGACTGAAGTCAGAGTAAAGGATGAAGGCTCAGCCTGAATGCCAAAGGCATGTCAAGGGACTGAAGCTGAAGTCAAAGGGAAACCAGAGCCTACAGCAGCATCTGGGTTGAGAGGAAAACCAGGGCAGCAATGCCTCTGGGTCTGGGTCTATCAAGGTGCACACTCACTGTCAGAAACAGCAAGGTCCCTCTCAGAAAGGTGGTGAACACAGGGAGACAGATGGTCCTCCCCTCTCTGGATTCTGGATCTACATGCTCAAGGGCTGAAGTCCCAAGAGGTCAAATCTAAGGTCCTACAAACTGTCTACAGCATCTTAAATACTGTAACAGGTCAATCTGTAGTCAATCAGAGTCAGAGTCTGTATCTACCAATGGCAGATAAGCCACCAGTCATAAAGTCCATGATAGGAATAAGTCCTATCAGAAGCATAGTCATGTGGGCAAAGTCCCACAGGGTTGGGTTGGATGTGGGAAGATTCCCGCAGGAGTCAGAGTCAGATATGGGAAGGATTCCCCTATGAGTCGTGGTTGGCATGGGAGTGACAGGTCCCACAAGAGGAAGGGCGAGTGTGGGAGGATTCCCACAGGAGTCAGGACAACCACAGGAACAGCCAGTCCTATGGGTCAGGGAAGGAAGTCTCATGGGTCAGGGGAGGGTCAGGTGACTGGTCATATGATCAAAGTGGTCATGATCAAAGTCCAAGGTCACATGTTCAAGAGTCACATGTTCTGAGGTCATGTGGTCAAGGGTCACAAGACAGGTCATAGTAAGTCCAAGTCATGTGCCTTCAGGTCACATGGTTCAAGGTCAGTACAAGCCAAAGTCATCTCAGTCATCCAGATGGTCAGGTTTGGCAGGGACTATGTTGGGGATCCTATGGATGTCAGCCACAGGGACAGGGTTCAGGTGCTGGCCTATACAGGGGTCCAGCATTGGGGTCAAGGTTCCAGTGCAGGTATCAACAGGTAGCAGAACTACTGCTGCGTCAGGTGCATGCCAAGCGTGAAGTCTCATGAGCATCAAATCATGTGCATCTGGTCAGAGGTCCTATAGTCTGTACTGCAGGCATCAGGGTGGAGTTCAAGGAGGGCAGAGTCAGATTCAAGGTCAGGGGTCAGGGTCGCAGTCCCAGAGCCAGAAGCTAAGGGCACCAAGTGTTGGTCCTAGGCACACAGGCCATAGGCATCAAGTCTGGTCCTGGGCATGTGGGCCACAGGCATTGGGTCAGAGTCCTTAGACATACTGTCAAAGGCAATTAAGGAAGGTCCTAAGGCATACAGCCAAAGGCATCAAGGAGGGTAGAGTCCTGGTGTACAGCAAGAGACATTGGGATCATAGTCTTGGGTACATGGGCCACAAGTGTCAGGAGGGATCCCAAGGCAGCAAGCTGGGGATGTCGGGTTCACAGTCCTAGGCACAAAGCCATGGACAAAGGGGGGTTCAGGTGCCAAAGTGGTCAAGAGATGGACAGTCAAGAGTGGTACAAAGGGAAGGGCACAGCAGGAAGGTAGGAAAAGAGTAGGGTCATAACACCAGTCATCAACAGCATCTCCTCTAATGAGTGAAAGAAAGAGGTTGGTGCATTGGAAGGGGTTGATGATTTGCAGGACATCATGATTGAAATTTTTAAAGGTTTCAAATTCAAGCATGAATTTCTTGCTCTGGGAATGGTCCCCTGTGAAGGTTGTCAGCAAGACTCCTGAAAGGTGTCCTGATGGTGGGGGTAGATTTGGGATGGGAGCAGGAGGGGCAGGGTCAGGCAGTTGTGCAGCAATGGTGGACATGGCTGGGTAAACAATGGTCGGAGTATTGGAAGTTTGTCATGTGATCTGGGGAGATACCAAAGCAGGTCTACTGAACATGGTAATCTCTGGTGCAACTGTTGGAGCCATAGAACTGGTGGCTATAACCTGTGCATCTTTGCTATTTTCTTCAATGTACTCTTCTGGTTCTGAATCTGTGATGATAGCTGGAGGATTCTCTCTCCAAGGTCCTAAGCCATATTCTGGTGGGGCAGGTCCTGTGGTAACCCAGGAATGATGGCTTCTAGAGTAATGGATATGGTACCAGACCCATTTTTGTTCATCATATTCAACTGGCTGGTACTGGTTGTCATGATAGATGTAGTATCCAAACTTGGTTTCAAAGTCTTTCCAGATGGCAGAGCCAAGGATCTGTTGTGAAAGATTATCCTCATCTTGGTGGTCAATGGGTTCTTCATTGTGCAAGGTCTGGCTTCTACTAGATGAAGCCACAGTGAGGGAGACTCAACTTAATGTAACACCTGGTGCAGGTGTTCAGCATGATGTGTGACAAAGTTGCATAGCATAACCACAAAGTCTTGTGCACACTGCATTACTAGTGTATGGAGTCAAGTGATGAGTCAGTTACCAAGGAGCTAATCCCTTAGTACTGGTGAGTGGAAGAGTGCCAAAAGCACTGAGACAATTCAGAGGTTGGGTCTTAGAGATCACCCAGAAGGTAATGCACCAAGTTGATTAAGAAGTTGAGTCTAAGGCATACAGGCTATCTAAGTGGGCCTTATATACATAATAGAGATCAGAGTAAGGTACTCAACATATCAACAAAGTCATAATATAACTACAAGGGGAAACAGAGCAAGGGTGGGCCAGGTGAGAATATACATAGACAAATCTGGTATAGTCATGATTCTGGTGGGAAAATACATAAGAGTCCACATGTAATGTATGAGTCAGAGATAAGAAATAAAAAGTACAAATGGGAGCACAAGTGCAGTCAACAAAGGTCAAGCAGGGCCAAACAATGAGTCACATGGCAAGAAAAGAGAGAAAAGACAATGTAGCAGGGTTTGTAACAACTTGCCACACATTGTGCTGAATGCCTGCACCAGGCATTACACAGGGACAGTGTCAGAGATCCCTGTCAAACAATCATGCTGCTGGTTATACTGACTGTGGTTAGTGTCGAACAGGCATGAGGCACAGCATACTGACTGTAAGGTTAGCGGTTAAGGCTAAATAAAGACAAGTAACTTCAGAGATAGAAGGAACTCTGTTATACTATACTACTGACCTAGATAAAGACAAGTACTATATAAAGCGTTAGTCTCAAGGTATGGTAGTAAGTAAGAGAGGGACTTACACTTCAGAGATAGAAGGAACTCTGAAGTGTAGAGGACGAAACAGACACCCTTATATACTCTTAGAAGGGATGGTCTGTGCACTGGGAATAAGTCCACAAGTGCCGGACAGAGTCCAAACAATAAACATGAGGGAGAAAGGCCATTGGCCACTACAGAAATCACATGTTACATGGTGCATCAGTCAGCTACTGCGGAATGTGAGAAAGAAAGTAATAAAGATATAGTAAAAGTCCGAAACTCCGGAATCTAATCTAATCTACAAAGCAGCTAATCTAATCACCTGATGCCTGAAGCATCACCGAACATCTTCTGTGTTCAACATCCCTCCATGCTGAAGGCATCTGGTCATGGATGGGAAATGAGTTGGATGAGCACACTGCCATCACAGTTGAATGAGCATATCACCAGCCAGAGATCCAACTTCTCTAACTCTCAAGTGCAGGTTTGTGAGCTTTGCATACGAGTTGTAGATTCTCTTATGCAAACTCACACCTCTTGCATCACTCTCGAGGTTGAGAACTTTTCTCATGGTGGGAAAGTGAAATTGGTATTCAAAGTCTCCAGATTCCAGCTCTCTCATTTCAGCACAAGTCCAAGTCCATTTACCATGGTTTCAAGCGATGCTTTTGGTAGAGACTTAGTAAAGCCATCTGCCAGCATCTCACCTGTGGGGGTACGCACTAACTCAATTATGTGCGATTCAATGTACCCCCTAATGGCATGGTACTTAATCGGAATATGCTTTGACCGCCTTCCTGTGACTGGGTTTAATGCCAAATCCACGGCACCCTTGTTGTCACAGTGGAGTAGTATAGGGGAGGATACCTCATACCCTAATTCCTCCATAAAAGTCCTGTACCACGCTGCCTGATTTGCAGCCTCGGAGAGGCTCATATATTCAGCCTCAGTGGTGGACTGTGCTACTGTTTTCTGCTTTCTGGAACACCATGAAATAGTGCCATTTGCTAAGAAAAACACGTAGCCTGAGGTGGAGTGGCAGTCCTCTTGATCTCCCCATGAGGAATCTGCAAAGCCATGAAGGCCACTCTCCCCATTCCCTCCAGAATACCATAACTTGCAGTCTTTTGTACTATTAAGATACTTTAAGACATACTTTGCAAGTCGCATGTGATCTTGAGAGGGGTTGGAAGCATATTGACTAAGGCATGCCACAGCAAAACTGATATCAGGTCTGCTTCCAATCTGCACCCATAGCAGTGACCCCATCAGCTGTTGGTACTTCTTTATTTCAGAAGTAGATGCCTGGCCATCAAACTTGACCAGATGTACATCAGCGCCAGAGGGGAGAGGAGTATATACTCGGTTGGAATCCCTCATCCCAAACTTCTCAATAATAGATAAAACGTAGGCTGCTTGATCAATCTCCAGTGTCTTGTTAGGATGATCCCTGGTGATGTTAACTCCAAGGTATGACTGGATTTCTCCCAAGTCAGTCATCTCATATTGATTAGATAGAGCTGACTTCAGCCACGTTATCTTATCATTGGAAGATCCAAGTATAGTAATGTCATCTACATAGAGAATGACATATAGTGAATCATCCTCCTCCTTTTGATGATACATGTATACTCCTGCATCAGAGTACGTCCGAGTAAAGCCTAGTTCATTAAGAACTCCATGGAATTGGAGATTCCATGCTCGGGAGGCTTGTTTGAGGCCATATAATGCTTTTTGTAGCCTACAAACTTGGACTCTTGACCAGCAACAACGAAACCAGCTGGTTGCTCCATATATATCTCTTCATCCAGATCGCCATGTAGGAATGCCGATTTGACATCCATCTGGTGGATTTCCCAATCCTCTAGCATAGCTAGCGCTAGTAACAATCTAAGTGATTCAAATCTGGCGACTGGGGAGAATGTTTCATTGAAGTCCACTCCTTCTACTTGGGTGAACCCTTTTGCCACAAGCCTAGCACGAAACCGTCCATCTGGTTTCAGCTTAAAAACCCATTTTGACTTGACAGCCTTCCTTCCTTTTGGAAGATTCTCAAGGCGCCACACATCCAGTTTATCTAAGGCATCAATTTCATATTTACATGCCTCAAGCCATTCACTGGCATTGTCAGACTGCATTGCCTCCTGAAAAGTCAGGGGATCTCTATAGGAGACTCCTGCGGCATTTAGCAATTCCATATGCCCAAGTCTGGAAGAACCCTGCACGAACTCAGCATTATCCTCATTATAAAACGAGGATTCATGCGACGCGAACATTTGGGACAGGCAGTATCAAGATCTAAATCTTCCTGCACAGCCCTGTCACATTGCTGAGACCGTGGACTTTCCCTAGTAAATACTGGTTGGGAAATCTTGCCACATTTTTCTTAGTTTGTCTCTTGGCACGGGTTCTCTGGGGGAGTTCAGAGGTTCCAAGATTTGGGATGGTGGTGTCTGATAATAGTTTGATCGTGTGTGTCAATCTCATTTCGGGTGTGGTAGGCTCAGGATTTATTGAGGTTCCACTACCTCCTGTTCCTCAACCTGGGCTTCCTTGTCTTCAGGAGCCTGAGGAACTGTGGCTATTGCTGGTTGAGGCTGGACAGGCCTCTCAACTTCTAGACAAAAGGTGTAACTTTTTCCTTTTGTTTCCCCTTGCTGTCCTTGGCAAGGTTGGATGGGAAGGACCCTTCATCAAATGTCACATCTCTTGACAATACGAAGGATGAGTATGCATATCCCAAAGAAGATATCCTTTAGAGTGGGGTGCATACCCAACAAAGACTGTCTCCCTGGCTTTGTGATCCAGTTTACGTCTTTTGTCCTCTGGGACAGTGTAGTAGGCTAAGCAGCCAAATATTTTAAAGTAAGAAACATCTGGAATGTCCCCATCCAGAAGTTCTAGCGGTGTCCTCCACTTATTAGAGTGGATAGGCGTTCTATTGTATATGTGACAGGCTGTTTGCACTGCACATTCCCAGAAACCAAGGGAAAGACCAGCATGATGCAGCATACTGGTGGCCTTTTCCATGATGGTTCTGTTGAACCTTTCAGCCCTTCCGTTTTGTTGTGGGGAATATGGCATTGTCAATTTATGCTCTATGCAGCCTGCTCAAGTATTGACTTCAGCTCCCTATTAATGAATTCACCACCTCGGTCTGTATGTAAGGTCTTTATTTTCCTGTCTGTTTTATTTTCCAGGAATGCCTTAATATTACAAAAGACCGATGTAAATTCACTTTTAGCTTTCATAGCAACAACTAAGGCAGTTC
>WTXG01000455.1:0-21579 GCA_022496185.1 Multifurca ochricompacta | reverse complement strand
CGAAAAACAATGGAGCCACCACCTCGCTCGCCTCCCAACTGGTGCGCTAACATACCACAGCCGTTCGTCAAGGTGTACATGTAGTATGACGGGAAGCAGGTTTGGGATCGTGTTCGTTGTCGGACTTTTGCTCGTGTTGTGTTACGATCGGTAGGCCGTATCGTATTAGATCATGGATTTTATTATCAGATGTTCCGATGGAGAGGTGTAAGGATAGACAGCTGGGTTGCACGCGGGGCAAACCAGAGAACAGATCGCTGAGATTCAAGGGTACCGAAAATTACAAAAGCTCAAGTCCGAGACTTGAGCTGTCTGGTGTCTAAGTCTTATATCGCAGCGAGTTCCAAGGTTTGTCGATTTAGCAGGAACTATCGAATACGATGGATTAGGGAGAATGTTTATGAGGCTATGCATGGAATGTGGGTGCGTTGAGGACACCACAAGGGGAGGACAAGGACTCCGAATGGCATGAAAGAAAACAAGATGCGAAGCATATCAGGCATTAGTTCATAACATGTTGGCTGTTATGCGTGGAAATTTGGGTGGCTTTGCTTGCCGTCGCGCGGCTGTGCCTTCATTTAAAGAGGAATGCCACCCAACCATCCCACATCCCCTGGAATGAGATGGGATAAAGAGGTGAAAACTAGTCTAACATTCTAGGTCAATGTGCAATGAGCTGGATCTAAGTTCAGTACGCATGAATGTAAATGTGGTATATCAAGACATCACAAGTGTGAAAATGAAAGGGAAATGAACGGAAGAGGAAGTAACAAGAATTGGTTCATGACGCACGACAATACCCATCCTTCAAAAGGGCTACTGGATTGGAAACCACTACGTGGGGTACGCATTATGTGGCAAAATGCAAGCTGAAAGGACAAAGAATTGTGGATGGCACAAGGTTATAAAAGCCTAGTGGTTAATGGTAACCGGACAGCCGGGCTCCAGCTAGCCGGACTCATCTAATTTAATGATCGTGATAAGATAACCCGAAGGTGCTTCAAGTGCTTCGTTATCTGCTACCTAGTCAAAACCCTTTTACAGCAGCGTTCAACTATGAGAGTGAAAGGGGCTGAGTAGTGAGGCAGTGAGTGCCATGAGGAGAAGATGAAGGGACATGATGTGGGGCAAGACGGGCCGGAACGGGCAGAGGCGGAAGGTTTCAAGAAGCTCGAGCTATCCTTACCTTACAGCATCATCATGTCACCAGTAGCACGCACGTCGAAGAAATGGTTATATGCTCAGTCATGGCCCGTTCTGGTGCCGCATCTGCAAAGTTTGGTCTCACTGGTCCTCCAAGATGCAGTATCTATGTTGCCTCTTGTCACCCCTACATCCCAGCGTCTATCTTCGTTTTTAGGCGGCTATCTATACATAATCCATCGATAACTATCCGCCACCTTTCCCAGGGATCCTCTTACTCTTCCCCATAACCGAGTCTAGCATCATGTCTTCAGCTCCTCGTACACACATTCCCACAACTGCCTCCTCTTCTCATTTCAGGCTCATCCTAGATGCCGCTCTCGATCAGTATCTTACAAATACAGGCGTAAAACTGTCCGAACACCAGCTTGTCGACAAGCTGAAAGGATGTCACACCGCGGATGCCGTGATTGACGTACTTCAAGGAGGGACGTCTCTGTTTAGCAAGTTCCGAAACGGCAATCGCAAGACGCAGCTTCTAAGGGAACTGAAACCAACTGTGAACATACTCCTCGCCCTCACGAACTGCGCACCACTCGTAAATGGCATTGGTTCGGTGAGTTCTAATTGGTGTGACCTATTCTCTGTGACCGGGTTACAACATGCTCTTTTTCAGGTGTTTCCACCCGCACAGGCCATATTTTCTGCTATTGATGTCCTTCTCTCTGTCCGTATCCCTCTCCCTTGCTTCCAACCAGTTATCTCACCTTCATTCCAAGGCATCAAAGAAGATCAGTGATAGCTACGATTCTCTACTCAACCTCTTTGAATCCATGCAAGGTTTTCTCATCCGCTTCAAGATATACACTTCCCCTGAGACCCACTTTACCGAGTCCATGGTCGAGATCCTCGTCAAGACGATGGCGGAACTGCTCACCATCCTCGCTCTGGCGACGAAGCAGATTCAACAAGGACGAATCAGTGAGTGAACTACCGTTTTCATGTTCCCGCGATTAAACGTTTGGCAGGGGCGTACGGACGGATGCTGATAGGGGATAATGAGGTTCAGGACGCCCTTCAGAGGTTGGACAAATTGACCCAGGAAGAGTCTCTCGCCGTAGCGGCGCACACATTTGGTACCGTGAACAAGATGATGTGTTCGTCATCCATTTCGTAGTAACATTATAGACAGGGCAGCTAAGACATTCTTTGCAGATGATCAGATGAACAAGGACATTCGGACATGGCTGTCACCTCCTGACCCATCTACAAATCACAACATTGCGCGCAAACTTTATCACAAGGGAACCGCCAAGTGGTTCGTTGAAGGCGAAAGATTCAAGGAATGGAAATCGGAGGGATTGCTTCTGTGGTTAAATGGGAATGGTAGGTTGACTGCGTTATCTGGGTGCTTCTTGTTGCTGACAGTCTTTTCTTGAAAGCGGGATCTGGCAAGAGCATCCTTTGGTACGTTTGCCTAGCACTAAACAGTATCGCCAGCACTCATCTGAATGGTCAGTTCCACAATCGTTGAGGATGTCGAGCGTCTGCGTTCTGCTGGATCTGCCTACTTGGCATACTTTTATTGCGACTTTCGAGACAAGGAAAAACAAAATATCCGTGGTCTACTGTCCTCTCTCTTGATACAGTTCTATTCCCAGTCAGATGCCTACCGTGCCATCGTCTCTGAATTATACTCGAAACATAATAATGGGGAGAAGCAGCCAGACGAGAAGGTTCTTGTGGAAACTCTGAAGGCCATGCTTGTATCACCCGTTCAGGACGCGATGTACATCATCATTGATGCTCTTGACGAATGTCCTCTCTCTGGAATGCCGTCTAAACGCGAAGAAGTGTTGGACCTTATCAAAGAACTTGTTGACCTCCGCCTCGCAAATTTAAGGATCTGCGTCACTAGCCGCCCCGAACCAGACATTCAGTCAGCTTTTACAGAGCTGGTGCATAGTCCTGTATACCTTCATGCGGAAGACGGGCAAACGCAGGACATCTTCGAATATATCCACTCGACCGTCAACACGGACCTGAAAATGAGGGTGTGGGAGGCGGAGAGAAAGAAACTCGTGATAGATATGCTCTCGGAAAGGGCAAACGGAATGTAAGCTTCAAACCAAAATGAATATTCATTTCGCGATCATTATTCATGTCATGGTGTAGGTTCAGATGGGTTTTCTGCCAACTGGAGACACTGCGCCGCTGTCAACCGAGGAACTTCCATGCGACGCTCGAATCACTCCCAAAAACACTGGATGAAACATATGAGGCCACGCTACGGAGGATTGACGAGAAGGACTGGAAGTTTGCCCATCGTCTATTCCAATGCCTTGCGTTCTCTGCTCGTCCACTCCTAGTCAAGGAGGTTGCGACGATGCTTGAATTCGATTTCGACGCTGGCAATATCCCAAACCATGACGAAACTTGGCGAAACCCGGACTCTAACGGAGCTGTACTGTCCACATGCTCCAGCTTGGTTGTCATTGTCAATCACATCGATGATGAAGAGGAAGAGGAAGAGTGTCGTGTTGTACAATTTGCGCACTTCTCTGTGCGGGAATTCCTGACCTCAGACCGGCTGGCGGGATCGACGGAAAGGCGCTACCACGTTCTCCCCAAAGAATCGCATAGAGTGCTTGCGCAGACATGCCTGAGCACGCTGCTCGGATTCGACAAGACCACGGACACCGATACTATCTTTAACTTCCCGTTGTCTCGATATGCGGCAGAACACTGGGTCGATCACGCACAATTCGAGGATGTCTCCTTGGATGTACGAGATGGAATGGAAACGTTGTTTGACCCAGACAAGACCCATTTCCTAGCTTGGGTTGGAATATATGACCTGGACAAGCCCTGGACGGAGGGAACAAAAGACACTTCGATACACCCGATATACTACGCGGCTCTCTGCGGCTTCCCGCAGCTGGTGGAATATCTGGAGATTAAGCAACCTGGAAGTATGAATTCTCGAGGTGGAAGATATGATACACCGTTACACGTGGCATGCGTGATAGGCCAAATGGAGATTGTGAAATGGCTGCTAGACCATGGCGCTGATGTCAATGCGAAGGGCTGGGGTTATGAATATGCTCTGCATGCAGCGGTATTCCTTGGACACTTGGAGATGGTGAAATTGCTGCTAGACCATGGCGCTGATATCGATGCAGTGCGCGACGATCATGGAAATACTCTGCATGTAGCAGCACGCAATGGGCATTTGGAGATCTTGAAATCGCTGCTAGACCATGGCGCTGATGTCAATGCAGAGGGTGGCTATTTTGGAAATGCTCTGCAGGCAGCGGTACACAATGGAGATTTGGAGATGGTGAAATCGCTCCTAGACCATGGCGCTGATGCCAATGCAGAGGGCGGCCGTTATCGATATGCTCTGCATGCAGCGGTACTCAATGAACATTTGGAGATCTTGAAATTGCTGCTAGACCATGGCGCTGATGTCAATGCGATGGACAGCGGTTATGAATATGCTCTGCGGCAAGCGGCAGAAAATGGACATTTGGAGATCGTGAAATCGCTCCTAGACCATGGCGCTGATGCCAATGCAATGGGTGGCCATCGTGGATATGCCCTGCGTGCAGCGGCATCCAATGGACATTTGGAGATCGTGAAATCGCTGCTAGACCATGGCGCTGATGTCAATGCAGATAGCGGCCATTTTCAATATGCTCTGCAGGCAGCAGCATTCCATGGACATTTGGAGATCGTGAACTCGCTGCTAGACCATGGCGCTGATGTCAATGCGATGGACAACGATTATGGATATGCTCTGCAGGCAGCGGCATTCAATGGACATTTGGAAATCGTGAAATCGCTGCTAGACCATGGCGCTAATGTCAATGCAATGGGTGGCCGTTATGGATATGCTCTGCAGGTAGCAACATTCAGAGGACATTTGGAGATCATGAAATTGCTGCTAGACCATGGTGCTGATGTCAATGCAATGGGCGGCCATCATGGACATGCTCTGCGTGCAGCGGCAGAAAATGGAGATTTGGAGATCGTGAAATCGCTGCTAGACCATGGCGCTGATGTCAATCCGAAGAACAGCGATTATGGATTTGCTCTGCAGCCAGCGGCATTAAATGGTCATTTGGAGACCGTGAAATTGCTGCTAGACCATGGCGCTGATGTCAATGCGAAAGGTGGCTATTATGGATCTCCTCTGCAGGCAGCGGCATTCAATGGACATTTGGAGATCGTGGAATGGCTGCTAGACCACGGCGCTGATATCAATGCGGAGGGCAGCCATTTTGGATATGCTCTGCAGGTAGCAGCAATAAATGGCCGTTTAAATATCGTGAAATGGCTGCTAGGCCATGGCGCTGATGTCAATGCAGAGGGCGGCCGTTATGGATATGCTCTGCAGGCAGCGGCATTCAATGGAGATTTGGCGATCGTTAAATTGCTGCTAGACCATGGCGCTGATGTCGATGCGAAGGGCGGAAAATTTGGATATGCTCTGCGTGCAGCGGCAGACAATGGGCATGCGGAGATCGAGAAATGGCTGATCGAGCATGGTGCGAGGATCAATGTGTAGAGCTACAAGTATGGAACTGTTTTCGGAGTGGCATCTTTCCAATGGTATTCTAAAAGTCAAGGGGACTACTTTATATGTATGTATATTTGAAGGACAGAATTTAGCTAGGTTATCATCATCTAAGTTGTTGTAAGGATAGCTCGGGCGTTAGCCATGAAGCCTCCGGGTCAAAGCCTATGCTCTTGTTTGAAAGCTTTGTTTCATTGAAAAAAAATTGTGGAAAGAGGCATGGCGCAGGCTTATACTTATATACTACAGTACTACTAACTATCTCACCTTATTGGTTTTGAGAGGCTTAGATGCAGCCGATAATGTGATAGCAACTTTTTTATCTATAGCAGCAGCTATACAGTGGCTTATTAATTAATAATGTGATTTGATAGATATATGCTTTATCTAAGCGTAATCACAATTTATGTCGGACCGCCATGCCGTATCTTGTGACACGGGACACGGTGCAGCGTCGCTTAGCATTTACTTCATTATTCAGGCCATTTGCCTGTTCTTTCTGCACGTCCTGTCTCGCTCAGTCTTATCCTCTTTTATCCAAACTCCTGCCCTCATGCACACTAGTCTTCCCGTATATAAAGGTACATACAATCATTGTGTTGTAGTAGTAGGACCAGACAAGATAACCAAATCAACGAGGGTTTGGTCCCATTTTCTCATTCTCTTTCGCTTCTCTACATGAAAAAGGACTATCAATAAACGCCAATCATAAGCTACATCAGGAAAATGACATTTTGCTGGATTGGCTAGTGCTAGCCATTCCAGCCAATCCAGCAATCTGGATTCTGTCCTGGATGCGCATTTTTGGCATCCCGGACCGCTTGAAAGCCATCCTGAGGGCGCGTGCGTTATACAAGTCGACCTTCTTAGACTTAGATAAGATAAGAAAGAGTTCGGACCGATCTGACCCGGTCCACGCGATGCAAAGTAGTCACTGCCCTATGCAGCAATGGACATTATAGATACACGCGGCCTTTGTTTGAGTAATACAATTTGATGATTTGATTATAGAGTGATCCAAAGTAGTCTAGTATGTATTTTAGATAATGCCAGACCGGCGGAAAGGATCGCGCGTTAGTAAATAAGATGTGTCAGGGCACTCAGGAGAGCGGGCCACTGATAACTAATTAGATTTACATCGCACGCTCAATCGGCTTTGGTATTTCATAGAGTAGTACTAGGACATGTTTAAAGACACCCTGTAGCACGCTGCAGACCCCATCTTGTCCTCTTGGGGCTGTAGGTGCGCTTTATTACTTTATCTTTGTATTTACTTAGGCCCAGCTAATCTTGTCCTCTTGGGGCTGTAGGCTCTTAGCAAAGTTCAATATAGGTCTATTCTTGCTGCATAAGCAAGGCAGAGTCCTCTGACTGCTTCAAGCCTTACGCGTGCATTAATCTCCGCGTTCTGGGCAGCTTTCCGACTAGGATATTTTCACCTCTAAGTTTTACTACGATCTTTACATCTAATCTAATCAAACATAGCAAGCGCGGGATAGAAGCACCCGTTACAGATTCTCTGTTAGCTCTAGCGGGCTTGTCTGGATGCTTAGAGCCACTTTTCAAATGTAGAGCTACTTTTCAGAAGTAGAGCTACTTCTCTTACCTTTCATTCAAATCTAGAGCTACTTCTCTTACCTTTTCTGGATTCACTTTTATTTTTTTCTTACTCCGATTTTCACATTAAAAATATAAATCTATTATAATATTTATACTAATACAAATTAGACTAAAGGGGACATATACAACCGGGGTCCTGGGAGTTGTGGAAACACAGAGTCGTGGAAATGCCAAAGTGAAAAAAAAAGATATTAGCTCCCAGCAGATCAGATGAACACAGAAGACTTACTAATGTTGTGTCCATCGCAAGTGTTTCACCAAACAGCATTTAAAAGATGACAGCTCCTGGTCTGATATAAGTGACCAAAGTAGAAGGGCCTAGCAACAAAAGGGCACGCACAAAGAGAATGAACAGCACACCATAGCCCAAAGAGAACATCAGGATGGGCTCAAGAACACCATCTTCCTGGGAAAATGGTAATGAGAGTAAGAGAGAGCAACTCAAGAATGAAATAGGAAGGGCATACCAAGTGCGACAAGTCAACAACTGCTCACAGGTAAGAGAACACCAAACACACTGCATACAAGTATGACAATGTTGCTGGAAAGATGAAATAGTAGAGCCTCACCTCTCTTCATGACACCCACATGGTCAACTTGACTAAGTTCAAAGTTAAAAAGTTGTCAGCGATGGGAGGAAAAAAGAGCTTATATTTACCTTTCTGCATCTAGCCCTCAATAAAGAGAAAAGATCCTGTCATGGAAGGAAGTGACATGGTGAGCATGAGTAACTTGGCCACAAAAGAGAGAGATGGAGGAAGAGGGAGAGGGAGATTGTGAGAGGGAAAAGGAGAAAGATAAATGTGAAGACGATGTGGGGAAGACAGCTTTTTGATTGGAGCGTGGAGTGAGAATTGTGCGTGCAGCGTGGAAAATGTAGTTCCCACACTCACACTCAATGGCAAACCAAACCAAAGAGCGTGTTGAGTGCAGATAAGGGGAACTATATAATAATAATTATTATTATTATTATCTTTTATTTACGCAGCAGATAAGATAAAGTAATGTTAATGATGTCAAAACTGAAGTGAACGCTTACAGAAAATAGTCCTTTAAAACCAAAAAAAGAGTGTGAAATAAAGAGAGAAAAAATAATACTATTTACTTGTGACAAGATTTGAAGGAACATGTTGTGCATGCAGTGTGTAATAATTGTCTCTGAATCGGTTATCTGACTCACTGACTCACTTTGAATGATCTAATTGCTAATTGAGCCCGGTTGTCCAGTCCCACCAATACGGTAGCTACTGGCCTGTCTCAATAAATTTGTGGCCATTCAGACTGTTGCGCACAGTAGTCTGTCTTATTAGAATATGCGTATTGGAAGTATGATAGTTAGTCTGGCCCGGCATCTCTGGTATTGATTCATGCTGCATGCGCGCTGCTATTCCCAGATGGGTCTAATCATCCCCTTTGGATGGCACCTACTAAGAAGCATGAGGTCCCTTTCACACGTTGCACCTGCTCCACTGCCATGTGCCTCGCCACAGGCCATGCCTTTCTTGCTGAATACCAGGAGCGCTTTCACCCCTCCCTCCCAGTCTCCTCTCGCACCTGCCCCTGCGACGACACTTCCTTGGCGACATTTGTGCATGTCCTCCTTGAATGCCCCCTGTACATTCAAGCTCGGGTGTATTTGATGCTTACCTTTCAGGACCTGGGCAACCTTACTCAAGTCTTCAACCATCGTGGACATGTTGGCAACCTGCTGGAGTTCCTCCAGGACACGCGGGCCTTCCCCAAGCCCATTACCTCCCTTTGCCCTCGCAAGCCAGCCTGATTTGGGGGGAATTTGGTGACCAGTAAGTTCCTTTTTCTCTCTGGCTTTGGTGAACAGCCTCTGTTTTTCCCTGTGGCCTCTCTACTTTAGAAAACTACTTCGGTTTTTCCTTATGGGTTTTCCACCATGACTTTGTGTTGACTCCCTCATTGTTTGTAGTAATTAGTAGCTACATTGTACCCTGATGTGGCTGCACGATTGGGCACTGTCCCGCAAGCGCGTAATAGAATTGATTCAAATAAATTTAAAAAAGCGCTGCTATTCCCACATATAGTAAACACAATCTGGCGCCCTAGCCATTCCAGCCATTCTAGTCATTCTAGTCGTTCTAGCAAATGTCATTTTCCTGATGAATGCACCTATTAATTACTTTATCACTCTAAGCATCTTGCTCATGCTGCCCTGCACAACTTTATTTTCTGTAGTACTACCGTCTACTACCGTCTACCGTAAATGGCCGTATCCGTACATCAGGAAAATTACATTTCGCTAGCACAACTAGATAGACTAGAATGACTAGAATGGCTAGGGCGCCAGATTGTATTTACTATATGAGGGAATAGCAGCACGCATGCAGCATGAATCGACACCGGAGATGCCGGGCCAGATTAACTAACATACGCTTATACACCTTTTGCATTCCAATACACCGATCCCTCTTTGTCTGAAACCACCACCATTAAGCTTGAGCCTTGCTCGCTTTGGAGTGCTTTAGTCTAGCTTAGAAGTGTGAATATCAGTTTCCTAGTCCTCTCATTGCCTGCCTTAGCGACAGATCTTACCGTCCTTGGCCCTCATGTCTGGGGGCATCAACCACCCTATACCGGTGTTGTCGGCTAGCTTGATGTCATCCACCCCCTCCGTTGTCCCTCCCCCTCTGGGAGGCATTGTCTTGCCTTCCCCCCTCCTCCTTATGTTGCCCCCCCTTGCACTGGGGGGCCTCTCCTCATGGACGGGGTCCCGAACCCCCTTGCCTCACCACCTGACCAGTACCAGGTCACTGTGGTGGACTCACTTGAGCGCCCCATGCTCTACGAAACACTGACGCTGCCAGCTGCCTCCAATTCTCTTGATGAAGAGGCTGCCACACATGCCCTCCACCTCATGGCACGTCTTCGCCAGAATGCGCTTGCCTCCTTCTCCGAAGCCCACATGGGCTATGGCCTCTACTATTGGGCCAAATCCTTCCAATTTGAAGAGGGGGCTCACCTTGCCCTCCCAGACAACTCCAACACCATGGCAAACAGCACTGTTGCTGCCCTTTTGGATGCTGGTGTCCACCGCTCAGGCGAGCAAGAAATTGCCGCCCTGGGCCTTGACCCCCCCTCATGGGGCCGTGCTGTTCGTGGCCTCCTTGCGGCTACCATCCGGGGAGCCTTGCGCTCCCCAAACTTACGTTCCCTTCTTGACTACCATGAAGGTGACTTTACTGACTCAGTGTCTCTCGCTAGGGACCTCCCTGTGCCAGAAACCCCCCTCCAACACATTAAGGCCATGCTGTCCCAACTACAGGGCATCCTCTCCTCTTCCAGCCGAGAGGACCCAACTGCCTATGCCTCAGCCATTGAAACTGAAGCCCATGGCCACGCAGTCACTGCATTGCATGCCACCCTGGACCTTGAGTTCCAGAACAACAACATGCTCTCCACAATCAGGGCCCGTATGCTGGATGAGATGCGTGCCTCAGTTGGGCAGGAGCTTGCCCCTCAACGGGCCCAGATCTATGCTGATACCCTGGCTCAACTACAACAGGATGCCAGGACCCAGGTCTCCCAGGAGGTCATGGCCTTCCGTCTCCGTTACTCCTCTGAACGGCACGCCCGGGTCCAGGCTGAGGTAGATGCTGCCTACATCTCCCCAATGCCTTCCTTTGACATGGAACGCACTCCAAAATCATCTAAGGTATCCACACGGCGGGGCACTAACCCCCGCCCCTCCACGCCTCCAACCCCCACCAGGTCCCACTCTCGTGCTGGCTCCCGTGCTGAGCCTTACCCTTCCCGCCCTGCATCCCGTGCTGCTGCCCGTGATGACACACGTGCCCGGGCCTCTTCCTCAACTACACAGGTCCCACCCTCCCAGTCTGCTGAACCAATGGCCCTTTCACCAGACACCCCACCCTTAGTGTCCCAACCCCTACCTTCCCGTGCAGAGTGCGACCCGGCCAACTTTGGCATGCTAGCCTCGATCCACGCAGACACAGATATGGGAGAGGAGCCCCCTGCTGCTACGTTGCAAGACTCTTCTCTCTTGTACCCCACTGACCCCCCAGCTGCTGCTGCACTACCTCCCCCTCCCGCCCCCCCTCCTCCAATCCACTCACCCGCATTGAGGCTGCTCTGGCTATGATCCTTGATCGAGTTGACAGGCTGGAACGGGGTGCCCCTCCCCCTTTGCATGGCCCTCCCCCTGTGCGAGGCCCCCATGGGACCACCAGTCCCCAGGGCCCTCCCCCTGGACCCTCACGCCCTGTGCCAGCCTCCACACGAGTGTTGGCCCCAGTGGGTGCCACCCCACCTGACCCTTTCCGCATCGTCACTCCAGCCACCATGGCCCAACAGCTACGTGCAATTACCTTCGCCCAAGCTGCCACGAAGGCCCAAGGCCGTACTATGGCTGGCAAGCCCAACCCCCGGGTGGCTGCCACCTCCACCTCCACCACCCGTGCTGCCCCAGTCACCCACACTACAGACGTCACCATCCTCTTACCGGCCCTGCCCTCTGGGCAGACCAACAGAGGCATGGCTGTGGTTCCTGAACTGGTGCTGGCTGCACGACAAGCTTTACAACGTGCCAATGCTTCAGCCCCCCACCTCCTGGGGGGCAGATGGTCAGTAGGACTTGGCAATAGCCAGGGAAATTTTATTTTTTCATTTGCTGGTGACCACCCTTTCCAGAGTCTGTTGCCCTATGAGCCTGCCTTGGTGAAGCAATTCCCTGGTGGGTCCCTTGTTCCCACTCGTGGCTGGGCATGGTTCCAGCTCAGGGATGTCTATGTCTCCTCTGGTGATGGTGTCATTTTCCCCAATGATGTCCTCTGGAGTGAGCTCCGTCGGAACGGCCCCTTTACAAGGGCCCTCTTCCCTTCCCCTCCCCGCTGGCAGACTGACCCTGCCCACATTACTTCCCCACGCTCCACCATTGTCTTTGCTGTCCATGGCTTCTCACCAGCAGACATTGCCACCCTTCTGCGCACGCCCATCTATATGTTTGGCCGTGCTGGGAAGCTTGTTCACTGTGGTGAGTCCCCTACCCTTCTTCAGTGCGGTCGTTGCCACCTGCTTGGCCACCGTGCTATGCAGCGCAATCGTGCCACTGGTAAGCTTAAGTGCACCCAACCACCGTCCAAGCCAAAGTGCTACAAATGTGGTGGCACCCACCCCTTCAATGAGCATGCCCTCCACTGCCAGGGTGCCCATGCTGTTGCGGGGGTCTGCAACTGCAAATATAAGTGCCTGCTCTGTGGCCAATTTGGCCATCACTGTCGCTCCGTACGTTGCCCCAAGCGGGGCCCCTTTGCACCCCCTCCTCTTTTAGATCATCCAGCAGGTACTGCCCTGGCCCTACCAGCTCTGGTGGGTGCCACCCCTGCCCCGACACAATCCCATGTGGCACCAGCAACACCCTCTGGCCCTACTACTGCTGCTCCTGCCCTGGACACCTCCACGGCCCAGCAGGCAGTGATGGCAGCAGATGGGTTCACGATTGCTGGCCCAAAGCATGTGCACAACCCAAACACAAGAATGACCACATCAAAAGTTCGACAGCCACTGGCCCCACCAGTGGCACCAAGTACGTCCTCTGCCCCTGCTCCTCCCACTCCAGCAGCCCTGCCAGTCACCCCTACATCTGTAGCATGGCTCTTCCCACCACCCGTCCCGCCCACCCGCGCCCGTCAGGCTGAGGCCCTCCTCATTGCCGATGGCTCTGAACTCAATGATCTTGGTTTTGACCACCTCACCCGCGTGGTTGATGCCCGCACCGACCGTGTCCGTGACATTGATCTCTATTTCCTGGACCGCCTCCTTGGTGGCACAGGTGACATGACAATCCTCTGGATCCGGATCCCTCACAATGCTCAGAACTATGAGGCCCTTGATGCAGTCTGCCGCCGCGCTGAGAACAACCTCCATGGCAACCCACCCACAGGCTCCCACATCAGGAAAATGACATTTGCTAGAACGACTAGAATGGCTGGAATGGCTGGAATGGCTAGGGCGCCAGATTTTATTTACTATATGTGGGAATAGCAGCGCTTTTTTTTATTTATTTGAATCAATTCTATTACGCGCTTGCGGGACGGTGCCCAATCGCGCGGCCACATCAGGGTACAATGTAGCTATTAATTACTACGAACAATGAGGGAGTCGACACAAAGTCATGGTGGAAAACCCATAAGGAAAAACCGAAGTAGTTTTCTAAAGTAGAGAGGCCACAGGGAACAACAGAGGCCGTTCACCAAAGCCAGAGAGAAAAAGGAACTTACTGGTCACCAAATTCCCCCCAAATCAGGCTCGCTCGCGAGGGCGAAGGGAGGTAACGGGCTTGGGGAAGGCCCGCGTGTCCTGGAGGAACTCCAGCAGGTTGCCAACATGTCCACGATGGTTGAAGACTTGAGTAAGGTCGCCCAGGTCCTGAAAGGTAAGCATCCAATACACCCGAGCTTGAGTGTACAAGGGGCATTCAAGGAGGACATGCACAAATGTCGCCAAGGAAGTGTCGTCGCAGGGGCAGGTGCGAGAGGTGACTGGGAGAGAGGGGTGAAAGCGCTCCTGGTATTCAGCAAGAAAGGCATGGCCTGTGGCGAGGCGCATGGAAGTGGAGCAGGTGTGACGTGTGAAAGGGACCTCATGATTCTTAGTAGGTACCGTCCAAAGGGGATGATTAGACCCATCTGGGAATAGCAGCGCGCATGCAACATGAATCAATACCGGAGATGCCGGGCCGGGATGAGTATACGCGTATTCTAATAAAGTAGACTACTGCATAGTAAGTTGAAACCTCAGTCTTCTACCACAAAGACTGAGGTTAGGACTGCTCTCACTTGTAGCTATAGCCTTCACTGATTCTTCCGCTGTAGCCATTTGTTTTATAGGTACCAATTACTAATATTGTCTTCTACCAGGCGCGCTGTCACGGTGACGGCGCACACTGGCAAAGACTGAGCCATTTGCTTTATAGTCTCCCATAGTTAGATGTAGAGACTTAGGTGCATTCAATAGAGCGATAGCAACTGCTTTTATTATAGCAGCCATACAGTCACGGTAGCTTTTATGTGTACTATTTCGGCTACCTAATTAAATGAGCGCTTTATCTCGTTAATGATGTGACTTGATCACATGCCTGATCTAAGATGTATATTCTAAGTATCTAATCAATTGTGAACGCATTTTGATCTCATCACGTTGTGCTATCTAAGCATGATCACAATGATGTCAGACCGCTATCCCGGTATTCTGGTTCAACATATAGTACCACACAAAACTACAGTACTGATTAAAATGCAATCTCGTGTGCATGATGATCAATGTACTTATTGACATAGAACAATTTGAATGTGTCTAGAGAATATGAGTCTGTGAGCCTGTGTAATGGTAATGGATTGCTACCATAAACCGGGATAAGATGTGCTGCTCGTAAGAATGCATCCAGATGCACAATGGCCTTGCGTTGTCTGCCGCCCTCTACGTCAAGCTGTACTACCCACATACCAGTAGTATTATCTATTGAGACCCTTGTAAACCAGTCCACCAAAGAGCATGGATATTCGATATTGTTGTACTTGAATGAGAACATGAGCTGAACACGCACAATATTGAGCCCTTGCATGCCAGGCTTTGCCTCATCTTCAACAACAAAGGCACAGTCACGTCTTGGTCCTTTTCCTTTCCACGATGGTGTCGAATGGACACGCTCACGTCGCATACCATAGATACCACTTGGGTCACTTGGCGCAAAGAAGGTTGCCACAGCAGAATGAAAGACAGAGATCTTGCTGGTAATAGGAGGGAGGCTTGTATCATTGAGGTGGAGCTGATCCGCAAGAAATAATTGAGTGAGGTAGGGAAGATTTGGTTCATTCACGACATTTGAAAGCTCTTCCAGTGATTGTGGATACCCGCGGGCTAATTGGAATGAATATTGTGAAGTAATGCATGGATGTATTTCTCACCTGGCGAGCGCGCAAGGACGACATGGCCAAGCACATTTTTTTCGTCCACAGCCCCTCCGTTTTCATCATCACTCTCATCATCATCTTCTCTTGATGTATCATTGTTTGGCTGGTATATATAAGAGATGTTTTGAGGCGGGATGTGGCCCGCAGGCAGCATACCGCGCGCCACAAAGTCAGAGTGCATAGCCGAAAGTTTATCAAGACGCTGGTTAGTCATAAGCATCTGACCCAAGGCATGATATCGATTGGAACGCCTCCATGGCTTTTTGACTGCTGAGATGTGGCGTGATTCAGTAATGGATGAGCATAAACCACCAGGTGCACCAAAGTTTTCAATCAGTGAGTGATAGTGAACCAGAGCATGTTGTCGTGGGAGGGAAAACCCAGCTGTACGGACGCCAGTAACGCGAAATATTTCGCGTAGATCTATGAATTTTATCAATGCTAGATCTAAGTTCTTTAGAGAGTCTTCATTGATGTTTTGACGGTGCACAAGGTAATAAACATCAAGGGAAGTGGCGATGCATGTGACCATTTCATTTGGCACAAATCCAACTATTGAAGGTAAATATACCTGCCCTGACGTCGGCAAACGGCATGAGATCTCTTCTTGTAAGAATCACATACCTTCATCAGTGCCTTTGTGTCATCACCGGTCCACTGCTTGAAGCGACGACCTTGAGGAAAGCGGCGAATGCCTGAGAATGCCGGAACAGCTGCAATACTTGATCGCAATTACCATAAGACAGATAACTTACAAGTAATGATTCTGTGACGCACCGATGGTCTATTTCATCAAGGATCTTGCGTGATTTGCTCTCCCCATGCTCCCGCAATAAATATTCACCAACCCAAGTAACCAAATGATCTTTGAACATTCCTTTGATAACTTGATGCAGGAGATCTGGTGATAGCATCGCATGAATATCTGCGCAGGGGAAATCATTTGTAAATGGCTTCAAATTTGCCAAATTAAGCGACATTAATTAAATGTCATGATAAATTAACGCACTATGATGTCATCATCTATGCCATATTGATTCCACAAAGTCTTTGAGTCTAAGATCTCAGCTAGTTCCTCTGTCAATGCACGTGTGCGCGGTATGGTTGGCATTTCCAAGTTGTCCGGAAAAATTGGAAAAGCGATACATCTGTTGTGTTGTTAGCTGTGTGCTGTAAGATTGGGAGGATCCGATCTAAGACTTACTTTGGACACCAGCCTTGAACAATTCCGGTTAGCATCACTTGTTCGGGGTAATCAGCGATAAATGCGATAAGATCGTAAATTATACGCCTGTAATGTCCATCAGGGCATCGTCGGATGGCTGGCTTTGTCATCCCCGGTAGGAGCGTCTTGAGTATGGCAGATAATGACGCATGATAAAGCTGGCGCTTGAATTTTCGAAACTCTGGGTCATCATCATATCTGCGATCACCTATATCTATTAATCAATAAATTTGAATATAATTAAGAAGTGGCTCACTCTTTGGAATGGCTAGAAATGCTATGGGTACAACGGCATTGCGATGCGCACGACGAACAGTATTGTGGATGTTGCCAATTGAAAGGTATAGTGGATGATACTCGACGTGTCCTGTGGCGACAGACACAGTAGTTTTGTCACTCCCTAGAATAATAGGGCAGTACATAGCCCCGAAGGCATCAGCGTTGGATGCAAAGATCTCATCCTATATGATCTTATCAGTTATTTAGTTTATGTCTTAAGATAATTGAATATATTCACACAATGTTTCCAAGAAATATTGGCCGACATTATATCCCCCAGCAACGCTGACCGTGCTCATCCAGTTCCATATAAGGGCACATGTCAAAGTGTCCTTCGAAGTCAGGATTGTCCAACATTGCTGATATGGCAAGGTCTGGGTCACGATACCAAACTTCATACGACGTCTGCTTCCAGCTCGGGGCATCCTCTGGCACATGAAGATCTTCAGAGAAGCCTGTAATGAAGCATTGCCAAGGAACATCACCAAGCGGTGAGGAATCAATTTTTGCGTATAGGTCTTGATGACACTCAAATGGCTCAGATGCGTCAAGGCCAGAATCTTCCAGGGATGCAAGCCATAGTTTCATGAGTAAATCTATATTGGATGCTGACATTTCAATGCGGCGATATAGGAGATCTCCGATCATAAACTGAGTCTGATTGTCAAAGGGTGACCAGTCTGTATTTGGTCTTTGCGTTCTTTCCTGTCGTATGCTTCCAGGCGGTAGGAAGTTCCCATCCAAGTCACAGGGAACAGCTTAGAATACAAAAAAAATTATGTATATCAGAAGCGTAATGAGAAGTGCATTGAGATAGAAACCTACCGGTGAGATAAGCATGCTCAATTCGTTTTCTGCTTGGACCTGAACTAGAATATTGTGGTATGTCTTGATAATCCAGCCCATTCTGATCCAGAGGGGTCACACTGGAGGGATTTTGTCTTGGCCCTGTATCTGAATGGGCATTGGAGTTTGCATGAATCGACCGTATGTGGTACGTGCAGCCGTGTTGACTCTTGAAAGTGACAGGACAACCTGAGTACAAGCAGGGGAGTCTATGAGAATGCCACATCATATGGCTTGAGGAATTGATAAACACAGCTGTAAAAAGGGTTTTAGCTATCTATTCAGTTCTTGTGGTCAAAATCAGTTAATGGACGCACTTTCAGATGTCCGGCTGTCCGGTCCTCAGCTATCCGGTCGCTACCGGCCCGTCTCAACAGGAATGTGATCTGGTACGCACTAGGCTAGGTCGCCATCAAGGATGCCAGAAGTTATTGGAATTAGGCTATGGTAGGAGATTACATGTACTACCGGACATTTACCTAAGAAAAGTGGGGCAGTAAAAATGGTATTGTAAATTAGGGAGATTAGAAATCAGAGAGGTGTCGGAAACGGATCAATGGTCAACTTGGATCAATCGCTAAGTGTGCGGTACTGATAAGCGAGTTGTGTGCGGTGAAGCAGCCTGAGCACTCGGACTGCATTTTACTTTCCTGTGAATACCTTGATACCTTAGTTGATTAGACACAATCCTTATTGTCTTGGTTACTACTATAAGCACATTCTTTTACAGTATTTAAGGATGTTTTTAGTGTATTTTTCACTTCAGTTCTGACTAACATAACTGAAGCGAGTATTCTGTTATCTTATCTTTACCTATGTAGCTAACGCGTACTAGTTATAACTACCGTTCTAGGTAAAGACTAATCAATATATAGTTCTGACCAACATAACTGAATTATAACCACCGTTCTTAGGTAGTTTGGTTTATCTAAACCTCAGGCTGCGTTCTTTAAGAGGATATATAAGCTGATAAAAAGAAGGGGGGGAATTCACACCTTTCAAATCCTTGAACTCGTCCCCCCCTTCTCCAAAAGATTATATTGACAAATTATCTTCATTCTCATTCTTCCATAATGCCGATCACAACACGCAAGGCCAATGCGAAGGCACACCCAGGGCACATTATCGTCAATTCTCAGCAGAAGCGCCGCACTGCATGGCAGGTAGCTGAAGACAAAGCCAAATCGAACGAAGAGGAAGCCACTGCCAGAGAGATAGAATCCACCCAGCATCGAGCAGTAGTCAATCGTATTGCTAACATAGAGGACAGAATTCAGCTTGCTGAATTCTCAGCACAAAAACATGCTGCAAGACCTGATCTGGCCCCGAGCACTGAATATTATCCCTTACAGACAGAGACCATGGACCGTTCTATCAGAATGGCAGTTACTGCAGACAATCCAAGTCTATGCGATGTGCTTGAAGAAGTCGAGCATGGCCAAGAAGTCGAGCATGGCCAAGAGGAGCATGGCCAAGAAGGGTAAGTATTTCTGTTGAGTTATCACAGAGCGCGCACTCCAATACTGATCAGTAATGACAGTGGACCAGCTGACCTCACATCCGAAAGTGAATTACAGGACAGCGGTAGTGAGGACAGCAGTGTGCAAGCACAATCCTATCCACCAACTGTGTCACCTGCTTCATTTACAGACATCGAGCCAGCCCCAAACATCAGTGCAGGTGGAGATGAAACGGATCAAGCAGACAAAGATGACGACAATAACAAATTTGGATCTATTGGCTTCAGTGATCCGGAAGACGAGGAAGAAGGGGAAGAGCCAAGGCAGCGGCGGCGTAAAGGAAAAGGAAAACAGAGCGCGAGAATGGTAAGATAAGATTATTTTCTGATTCTCACATGACTGACTCCACCAACGCCACTGACAACGCCACACATCACTGACGTCATTAGATGTCACGTCGTACAAAGAAGAAATCATCTAGCGCAGGCCAGTTGCGGAGTGAAGTCGCGAAGGCGCGTGTTGTAAACTCCACAGCCATAGGGTGGATCGACGAGCGCAAGCGAAAGGAGCTGCAGTAAGAGTATATTTGGGATACACAGTTCATTCTCATGACAATTACCAGGGATTCCTACCATGGCCAGAGAGATCCCAAGCGCAGCAAGATTGATTCCACGGGGCTCCATGTTGACTGGGAAAGAAGGATTGAAACTCGTAAGTCACTCTCAGGCTATGTGCGATCGATTGTCACTATCTGATCATATATAGTAGTCCCCACTAGCACTGGTATGAAAAGTGCTGTCACGGCATCCAGGTCAAACTGCGCTAGTAGAGGAGTTAGTGGGATCCATGAAGACAGCAACACGACATCTCAAGCATCCCAGTACGTCGAGCATGGTAGCCAGAGAACACGGACTACAGCACAGGTACTATTTTATATTGTTTTATTTTACACAGATCGCTCATCGATGTACAGATGGGTATCACATTAAATAATGCAGCTGTGGGTACAGAACACGACTGGCAAGATGCCAATTCCAGGCGTTCCCGAAGGAGGTACTCAGTTGCAGACCTACCATTTCCACGTGGTTCAGCTTATATGCACACATGGAGAAACACATTTATCCCATCTTTGCTAATGTGGGCAGGGTCCATAAAAGACCCATTTGGCGCAAACGCTCGTGTGGAGGGCACTGTTAGAGAGATATGGCGTCTTGTATACCCAGACATACTGCTTGGGCCCAAGGAAATGGATATCACACTAGGCGTGGTACGTCCATCGTTTTCCTTACTGAGTATTGATCTTATGACTTTCAGGTCGATAGTATACTCAATAACTGGCGCAGCGACATCGGAAAGGCAGGCTGCAAAGCTGTCATGGATATATGGGACGACAACCTATCCTTTGAACTCGCTTCTTGGGAGGAGCGCGCCGAATATGCTGAGTCTGCTCTCACAGGCTTTCGCTTTATCTACCAGTACCCAGATGTCATGGTAAGTCATATCATGATGTATCATACTGTCTAACATTGCCAACAGGGTTCGCGTGTAGCATTTTGTTCGGATTTAATCACGAAAGTATATGCAAAACACCTCCAAAGGATAGAAAAATCGCCAGTCAATTATGGCCCTCAAATTGGAGCACTGGCATTGGTAACAGTTGCAGTTGAGCGAGGGCTAACGATGTTCAAGGATGGTGTCAAGGGATCTGGTTTTATTGAAGAACCTTGGGGCAGAAAGGTGCGAGAATGGGTTAGTGCTACAGAAAGAGTTGACGGCGATCGCTGGGAACAAATAATCGAGCAATCGCAAATCCACTATCATGTAAGTAAGGGACCCACTCATGCGGCTTTTCCTTTCATCGAGCTTGACTGGTAATTTTTTTTAATATATTATATTATATTCCTCTGATTTATTCATGCTAGATATCAAAAAACATCACGCGCGTAGATTACCATGTAAACTGCTTAGTAATAATGTCAGTAATATTTGAACTATCTGGGAACTGCTTTGCGAACCGCTTTGTGAACCGCTTTGCAAAACCAAAAAAGGCGATAAACAATGACTAGACTAAGTAGCCCTAAATTTGAAAAGTAGCCTCAGATTTGAAAAGTAGCCTCAGATTTGAAAAGTAGCTCTACATTTGAAAAGTAGCTCTAAATTTGAAAAGTGGCTCTAAACATCCAGACAAGCCCGCTAGAGCTAACCGAGAATCTGGATTGCTGGATTGGCTGGAATGGCTGGCACTAGCCAATCCAGCAAAATGTCATTTTCCTGATGCAGGACCCTTTCTATGAGTGATACATCCATCTTGAGTATCAACATCCAACGCAGCAATGCCAATCTTCATGCTGTACTGAATACCAACGTTTCTGATCATATCATTGCTGTACAGGAGCCCTGGTTTGGCACTGTTCATGTCGCTCGTTCAGACACTGCCTCAGATGGCCAGGATGCCTTTGGTGCACCAGT
>WTXG01000454.1:0-21580 GCA_022496185.1 Multifurca ochricompacta | reverse complement strand
AGGAAGACAATAGAGACGGCATTTTGGATGTAAAAGTTCCTGGTTCCAAGGAGCAATTAGAACCAGTGCCCAGGTCTCGCTTAAGAGTGCCACCCCACACTGTGGCGCTATGCTTCAGAACCTAAGAAGGTCCTGCCTTTGTTGTGCGACTTTCTAGGTATAGTAAAAGCTGTCTAGCGCAATCTTGTAACTAGACATAAGCTCTGGTAGACTAGCCAGAGTGTCTAGTGTAACCAAGACTGGGAGTCATGTCATGGAGGAGCCAACCGCAAGTTCCATTAGAGACAAAGGGTATATAGCCCTTCCTCTAATGCTGGTGGTGGAGTCCATGATTAAGCCCTAGATGATGGGGCCATGACTGAGTAGATGTCTAGTCTGTCTCTGGTAGGGCGTGGTTACCCTACAAAGGCAACGGATACTTATGCCCAGAGATGAAGACTATATCTACTATGTATAGACTATAGTAGTGCAGCCTACTTGTATCGAGCCCAAGCGTCATGGGAGTGACTACCCATGCCTTGTTCTAGACCCTAAACTCTACCTGCAGGTCGCTAAACCTGGCTTACGGATCGAGCCAAGCATTAACTGGACTTAAAGCCACAAGCTTCTGGCTATAGGCCTACTAAGACTATCTATGGGACGAAGACCCAGCTACAACTATGAAAGTTACTAATACCTAGTGCGCACTCAAGGAGCTCAAGGTGTTTCACCCGCTTAGGGTCCCTCATCACCTTTTGCAAGAACCCCGAAGGGCTAGCCAAACAGTTCAGGATGAGCAGTAGACTGCATCATCCTGTGGGGTGTTAAGGTGCACAGACAGTAAAATAAGAAGCTCACAGGAAGAAAGCAGTGGGAAAGACTTTGAAGCTTTTTGTGAGCTTGGTGTGCAAGAGCGAGTTGGGCTGTTTATGAACAAAGGGAATTTTAAAACAGTCAGTATGAGCGGCAGGGCCCATAACCTGTCAAACAATCATGCTGCTGGTTATACTGACTGTGGTTAGTAGCACGTTAGGCTAAAAGACAAGTTATACTTCAGAGGAAGAAGAACTCTATAATACTATACTACTGACCTAAAAGACAAGTTATCTACACAGAGAACGTTAGTCAAAGGAAAAGTAGAAAGTAAAGTAAAGACGACTTACACTTCAGAGGAAGAAGAACTCTGAAGTGTAAAGGACAAAACAGACACCCTTATATACCCAGGGGAAATGGTCTGTGCGCACTGGGAATAAGTCCACAAGTGCCGGACAATAAACAGAGAGGGATTAAGGCCATTGGCCAAAGAGATATCACATGCTTACTGCGCATTACTAAGTCCATCACTAATCAGCTGAGTAAGTAGAGAAAGAAATGTAATAAAGATAACATAAAAAGTCCGATACTCCGAAATCTAATCTAATCTACAGCTGAAGCGATCTTTAGATGCCTGAAGCATCTCCAGACACGTCCTGTGTCAACAGTTCCCACGAGTTGTCAGAGTCTGGGAATCCCTTCCACTTAACTAGGTAATGCAGTTTGCACCCTCAGCCTTTATGTAGGGAGTCTAGAATCTGTTCCACTTCCCATTCTGCTTCTCTGTTGACCAATTTGGGAGGGGGTCTTGGGAAGTTTTCCCCATGCAGGGGTGTTTCTTTGTAAGGTGTCAGGAGTCTGGCATGGAAGACCAGATGAATTCTCCATGTGGATGGAAGTTTGAGTTCATATGACACATCTGACAGCTTCCTTGTTATCTTGAAAGGTCTGTGACATCGGGGCGCCAACTTGGCTGTCAGATGTGACATGTGAATGTTCTTCCCTTCTAACCACACCAGGTCATTGGCTTGATAAGGTGTGAAACTGGAGGGTCTTTCCAATAAGGCCTTTTGTGCCTTCAACAGATTTTCATTGGCTGATTTCCTGATCTCTTCCCATTGGCTGATACATTGTGCAGCTGATGGAACATTCATGGGTTTATCAGTCCACATGGTTCATGGTGTCCATCCCATGATAAGTGAGAACAGGGAGGTTTTAGTAGTACCATTGGGCCATGAATTGTGTGCAAACTCTGCTGTTGCCAGCCAGTCAGCCCAGTTGTCTTGTTGTCTGTTGCACCAGAACCAAAGATACTGTTCCAGCCACTGGTTTGTCCTTTCTGATTGTCCATCAGTCTGTGGGTGATAGGCTGTCGAGATGTTCTGGGTTATGTCCAGAGTTTTGCAAAGGGCTCTGGTGAATGCTGAAGTGAAGTGTGGATCACAGTCTGAGATGATCTTTTCAGGGAGGCCATAATGTCTGTAGACATGGTCCAAGTAAAGTTTAACTACTCCTTCTGCTGTGATGGACTCATTGCAGGGTATGAACAGTGCTGCTTTGGAGCAGTCATGGTCTGTGATGGTCGGGATGGAATCAAAGCCTCTGGAGATTGGTAATTTGACAATGAAGTCCATGGCAATGGTCTGGAATGGTAGTGAGGTCACCAGAGTGATTGGGGACATTGCTGGTGAGTGTGGGTGCGTGTTTACTTTGTTGGCTTGACAATCTGCACATCCTTTCACATAACTCTCCACATCCTTCTTCATATTCAGCCACCAGTAATCTTGTTTGGCCAGGGTGTATGTATCAGTGATGCCAGGGTGGCCTGCAGAGGGGAGATTGTGGTGAAAATGGATCACCCCCCTCTTAATGTTGTCGCCACCAGTGACAACAAGGCGATCCCCATCCTTCCACCAAAGGCCATCAATCTTCTTTAGATTATGTGCATCTGCCCATGATTGGCATAGTTCCTGGTTCATATTCTGCAACACCTGGGCCCACAGATCCATGTCATGAAGACTGATGACTGCTGTCTTTGCAAATACCTCTTCAGGGAGTACCACAATATCATTATTGTCTTCTTCACCATTATTCAAGTCAGGCCATTGTGATAGGGCATCAGTGCATGCATTGCAACTTCTGGCAATGTGCTTCAGTGTGAAGTTGTATTCTTCCAGCTCCAACACTTCTCGTGCTACCCATCAACTGATTTTATGCAGCTCTTTCCAGTATAACAGATTGGAGTGGTCTGTATGGATCATGGTTTTGTGCGGGGTCCCTGCTAGGTACAGTCGCCAATGATGCAGGGCTTTCACAATGGCTAACAGTTCTCTATCCCAAATATTGTAATTTCATTTGGCTGGGGAGAAGGTTTCGGAGTAGAAGGCTACTGGGTGCAGGACTCCTGTGACATCTCTTTGATTCAGTACTGCTCCATTGGCAAAGTGGGATGCATCAACCTCCAGTTCAAATGGCCTCCTCAGATCTGGTTGCAGGAGAACAGGTTTGGACCTGACAATGTCTCAGATTTGTTCAAAGGCTTGTTGTTGATCTGTTCCCCAATGCCAGGGTACATCCTTTTTCAACAATCCATTCAGGGGTTGAGCAATGCCTGAGAATCCTCACACGAAACGCTGATAGAAATTACAGAATCCTATGAAGGATCACACATCCTTTATGCATGTGGGGACAGGCCATTCCCAAATCCCTTGTACTTTTATTGGGTCCATTCGTACCTGTCCTCCTTCTAGGATGACTCCTAGATATTCAATGCTCTGTTGTTCAAAGGAGCATTTGGCTGGTTTGAGATATAGATCATGTTCACATAAGATGTCCAGTACTTGATGTACTCATTCTTGATGATGGTCCAAATTGTCCATGGTCATGACCAGAATGTCATCCATGTAAACCACCACTTCATCAGTGAGAATGAGGTCACAAAAGATGTGATTCATCATGGACTGGAATGTGGCTGGTGAGTTTGTAAGGCCAAAAAACATGACGTTCAGTTCAAATAAGCCTTGATTTGTCTTAAAGGCTGCTTTGCCTTGGTCTCCTTCCTTTATCCTGACATTGTTGTAACCCCAGCATACGTCCATCTTTGAAAAGAGTGACTTATCCCTCATAGTATCGATGAGTTCAGAGATGAGAGGCAGTGGGTAGGTATTCTTCACAGTGTAGGTATTAATCCATCAATAGTCTTGGACAGGTCTGAGTTTGCCATCCTTCTTCTTGATAAAGAAGAAGGGGGAGGCATATTGTGACTTAGATGGTCAGATGTATCCTTTTGCCAACTGTTCTTCAAGAAAGGTGGTGAGTGCAACCTGTTCCTGCTGGGACAAGGGATAGATTTTGCAATCTATTGCTGCAGGTGCGTCTGGTACAAAGTCAATGGCATGATCCCAGGGGCATGTGGGTGGGAATTGCTGTGATTCTTCCTCTGAGAATACCTTCCAGTGTCAGTGATAAGCCTCTGGCACAACCTCCTTGAACATCTTTTCAGTTTGTCCCTGTACTGCTTTTTGCACTAATTCCAATGCTTTGGTGACATAGCATTGACCAGGATTTTCCATCATTAACCCTTCTTCCTCATTTGCCCCTCTGATTGCTGAGTGTTGGACGATGTAGTCATATCCAAGCGATGTAATGATGGTTGGGTAGGAGTCTTTATCCATGGTGGCATCTGCCCAGTTGATCTTTGGCTCAAATGCGGCAAGCCATGGGTATCCAAGGATGAGATCCTCATCCCCTAAGTTCATAATGAGGAAGCAGATGACCTTTGTTGCTTCTCCTACTTGGACATTGAGATCAGTATAATGGGTGATCTTTCCTGCACGATTGGTGGTCCCATTGATATTCCAGGTATTTTTTTCCTGAGGGAGTGCCAGCATTCCCAAACCCATGGTTTTTACCAGCTGTGGGCTAATGAAGTTGTTGGTGGCTCCTGAATCCACCAAGATGTCTCAGTTGGCCATTCTTTGTGAAGTTTTGAAATGTACTGATATTTTCAACAATTTGAAATGACTAGTATACACAGATGTAACATGGAGTGCTTGTGCCCAGGCCAATGGGTTTGAGCCTATCAAAAATCCTTTTTTGCAAATGCCTTCTCAACTAAGATGGTGTGCACTTCCTTGCTTTCTTTCATCATGTTAGCCCATATGTCTTGGGCTTTTTCTTCTTTGGTTCGCTTGTTGACAGTGGGTGGGTTGTTCTGGATAGGGGTGGTAGGTGTGGTAGTTGTGCTGGCAACATGCGTTCCCTTCTTGGGACAGTCTCAGGACATGTGTCCTTGTGCTTTACAGTGGAAGCATCTTCCTTCCTTCATCAATGTCTGCCACTCATCTTCTGTAAGCATGGCTCAGGCCTTGGTTCTGTCTAGTGATGTGCCTGGCCTGGCTCAAAGCCGGAAGCCAGGCCAAGCCGGGCCTGTTTGGGCCGGGCCAAGCCAGGCCGTTGTGATGGCCCAGCAAGGGCTTTGGCCCGGCTCAGAGAAACTAAAAGCCAAAGCCGCTGGCTCAGGCCGCGGCTTTCAACAGTACATACAAGTGCAATAGCAATCGTCAAAATCAGTAGAAATCTGATCACAAAGTGGTTGATTTGGGTCACGTGATCATGTTTATCACGGCATTTCAAACTTTTTCTTCAATATAGCTTTGCAATATGTAACACACTAAGTCAGATTTGGATTAGCTGAACTATAACTACTGGTTATATGTCATAAAATTCTCTCTGCCAAAAGCCGTGGCTTGGGCCAAGCTGGGCCAGGGCCAAGCCGTCTGTGGCGGCTTTGGCTTGGCCCAGACTTCAGGAAAGCCAGAGCCACCTCAGGCCGAGCCAAAGCTGCGGCTTTTGGGCCAAGCCGGGCCGGAACATCACTAGTTCTGTCTGCTGAGGTATCCATGGCATTTGGATCTCTCTGTGTTGGTTTGACCCCAAATGCTGCTTTCCACTGGTCTCAGGTCTTTCCTTTCTTTGTATTGACTCCAAAGTGGGTTTGAAAGTTGAGGTAGTCTTGTTGCTGTCATCAGGCAGCATTGACCCAAGTACCCCAGTCCTGAGGGTGGTGGAACTGGATGATATTCTTGACCAATGGGTTGGGCAACCCTTGAGAGAAGAGATCTAATGTCACTTCCTCATCTGTATCATATCCTGCTCTATTGGCCAGGCTTCTGAATTTTGCCACATAGGCATCCAAATCCCCTTTCTCCATCTTCAGGGACTTCAACTCACAAGCTGCCTTCTGCTTGGCCTGCCCATCTGTAAAAGCATCTTTAAACTGCTGGGCAATGGTTTCCCAGAGACCTTCACTAGTGGTACAATGTCCACTTTCCACTTGTTTGTTTAGCCACTCCAGCTGCTCCATGGTCCAGTCATCCACTGCATCCCCTCGAATCAAGGAAAGGAAGAGATTGGCACGTTGGAAGGGGTTGATTATCTGGGGGACATCATGGTTGAAGTTTTTGAATGTCATGAACTCCAGCATAAACTTTTTGCTTTGTGAACAATCCCCTGTGAACATCTGGGGCAGCACGCCTGACAGGTGTCCTGAGGGGGGAGGAATGTTTGGTGGTGTGACTGGTGGAGCTGGAGGGGCTGGGTCTGGGAGTTGGGTGGTGATGGTCAACATATTTTGATAGAATGGGGTGACTGTGTTGGTGGATTGTATGGATATCTGGGGAGTTGTCAAAGCAGGGGCTCTGATCATGACAACTGCAGGTGCAACCAGGGCTGTGGCTGATGCCAATACCAGTGCGTCTTTGCTACTTTCTTCTATGTACTCTTCTGGTTCAGAGTCCGTGACAATGGCCAGGGGATTTTCTCTCCACAGTCCTAGTCCAAATTCAGGTGGGGCAGGTCCTGTAGTGACCCAAGAGTGTCAGCTATCTGAGTATCGGATTCGATACCAAACTCTCTTCTCGTCATTGTATTCTACTGGTTGGTATCTTCCATCATGATAGACATAGTATCCAAACTCGGATTCAAAGTCTTTCCAGGTGGCAGAGCCAAGTACTTGTTGTGAAAGGTTATCCTTGTCTCTATGTTCGATAAGTTCTTCTCTGAAGAGGGTCTGACTGTGGCTGAAAGCCACTGTGAGAGACTCAACTTGATGTTATGTCCAGTGCAGGATGTTCCACACAACTTGTGTGACAGTGTGTTGTTCATGATCAGATAAGAAACCAATAAGGCCTCTTGGAGTTAAGTGGGATGAGTCAAAGTCAAGGGGGCTGTTCCCTAAGACAATGTTGAGCGGAAGAGTGCCAGAAGCACTGAGACAGATGAGTCAAGGATCAAAAGGGGATGTCCAGAAGACAAACACTGATGTATTCAATAAGTCGAGTCTGAGGTCTACAGTGTAGCTACAGTGGACTTATATACATAATTCAGTGGGCGTCTATGAGATAAGAATCACAGAGTCAAGTGGGCCCAAATATCTGAAAGTTGTTACACTCAGCAGGGCGTTCTGTGTGCAACATGCACGGATCGATGCGGGTCCATTGCCTCAGCCAGGAGCCTAGCTTGGTAAGGCTAGGCTCCAGGCTACTGTCTAGCCTTGGAACAGATTAAGGGTTGGTGCTATAACCAAGCACAGAGAGAGACGGGATGAGTCAGCCAGAGGGAGCTAATCCCCTAAGGCTGTTAAGTGGGGACAGGGTCCAGTTGCTGTGCCGGAAACACACTGAGCACACTGGAGCCCTAGGAGATGGCAAGGGGTTCAAAGGGAAGGGTACACACCCATTGCCAGAGGCAATGGGGTTCCCTGCAGGGATCACAAAGGCGCAAAGGAAGGGGAAAAAGGTCTCTGATGTATTGGGGTTCAAGACTTCTAGGCTGAAGGCACAAGAGGTCAAATCTAGGGTTGTACAAACTGTCTACAGGGTCTTATATACTGTATGGGGATCTGGTTTGTAGCTAATCAGGAACAGGGTCAGAGTCCTTATCATCCAATAGCAGATAAGATGTCAAATATAGTCCATGATAAGGATAAGCCTTATCAGAAGCATAATCATGTGGGACAGCCCCACAGGAGTCATATCAGTGTGGGAGGATTCCCACCAGGGTCAGGGGTAAATGGGGAGATAACAGGTCCCACAGGAGTCAGGGTGGATGTGGGAATACTCCCACAGGAATCAGAGAAGCGAATGATAAGCCAGATGGGCCATGTGATCAGAAAGGGGTAAATGATCAGATGAAGATGCTGTGATCAGGGTCAGGGATCACATGGTCCAAAGTCACATGGTCAAGGATCACATGGCCAAGGGTCACATGGCCAGGAGTCACATGACTGGTAGAGGGTCAAGTACAAGCCAAAGTCGTCTAGTTGTCTGGACTGGTCAGATTGGCAGGGACAATGTCAGGGGTTCCTATGGGTGTCAAGCACAGGGACAGGGTCAGGAGCAGTGGCCAAGGCATAAGCCAAGGCAGCAAGGAAGGGTGGTGTATATCCAACAGTGTAGCAGCAGAACTACCATCAGGTTAGGTGTAAATGGTGGCAAGGGAGGTTGGTCCTGTGAGCAGCAGGTCACAGGCATCAGGGTAAGGTCCTGGGCACACAGGCCACAGGCATCAGGAAGGTCCCAAGGCAGCATACCAAGGGCATCAGGGAGTGGTCCAGAGAAGGGGAAAGTCACGGATGGTGCAAAGAATAAGGCATGGTGTGCAGGGTCAGGAAAAAGAGTAGGGTTGTAACAAAAGTGGAGGGCATAAAGCCTGGCTTCTGATAGGGGATTAAGTAAGTGTCCAGTCATAAAGATAAGAGATAAGGAAGCAATCATAAGCAAAGTGAAGTAAATAAGTACAAAGGTAATCACAGGGAAGGGAGCAAAGCATGTGATGGATCCCAGGAAGGAGACATAATCATGAAGTGCAGCATAGGGGGGAGAGTAGGATTGTCATTGGGGAGAGTGAAGAAAAGAGGGTCACTCAGTAAGGGTCATAACAAGAACCACTAGCAGGTCAGACAGGGGTGAGGCATCAGAGAAGGGTCAGGGAAAAAGAGTGGGGTCGTAACATTATTGTAGTTAGCTAACACTTAGTAATAGCCTATCCACTATCTACATAATTAAAGATGCTAATTAATATATCAGTTTTGACCACAACAACTGAACCTATCCACTATCTACCTTTCACAGCTGTATTTTTGTCAGCTTGTACTTTAGATACTACAATACTACTATCTATCTCACCTTGTTGGTTAAAGAAGTCCTGATTAAGCTGGAGGCTGGTGATGATATGATCAAGCACACACTTAGAAAAACCAAACTTTTGGCATTCCAACTAAGAATTGACAAGGAACAACTGATATTGCCTTCTTACTGAAACTCTCTGGTCATCACCATTACCGATCCCTATACTATAAATCCAGGATAGCCACGCTCTTTGAAGTCCTTGACTGATTCTTCAACAAGATCCTTCAGAGGCGTTTCCGACGTCAGTCCGAGCAACTCCTTTGCTTTATTCGTCTCAAGATTGATGATTATCGGTATGTCCTTCGTTAATCCCGGCTCTCCACGTGGTACATTTGGGATGCCGAGCTCAGCCGCAGCGTCCACTTGCGAGAAGTGTTAGCTCCATGATGACACGGACCTGTGGGAACGGGCCGAAACAATGACTCACGGAGGTCTTGGTAGAAGAAAGGGCCAGATGTGACAATGATCCGTTCACCACCCGCAGCTGCTACATGCGTCGCGCGCACATGTGCCTCCGCGGCGACGGCCACATGCACCCAATTTCCCTGATTCCGCAATTGTGTGCTGGTCCTCGCACCCGAGAGTGTGTCGTATACTTCACGCTGAGACGTGTTAATGTCGTCAACTGTCGGCGCGGGACTGAGAGAGGGCTATAAACAAGCCCGCGCGGGGAATCAGTTACCGATAAAACGAGATATATATCGCATAGACGCACCCCGAAGACATACGGGGGGTTGATGACGACGAGATCCCACGAGATCTCAGACTTATGAGTGGCCACAAAATCCCATGCGGCCTTTTCTGCGAGGGTCTTCGATGCCAAGTATATTGTCACCGGCCCAACCGTAGAGCCTTTCGTCTTGACCGCCTCCATCGCGGAGTTGTTCCAAGTCGTCTCGTTGAAGACTCGCGGTGTCGTGACCTCCTCGCGGACGGCAGCCACCGAAGACGTGAGAACCAAACGCTTCACAGCATTTCCGTGCTTCAAGGTCGAGTTCAGGATTGATGTTGTTCCACGCACGGCAGGGATAATGAGCTCTGAGAGGTAATGGACGTATTGCACGTCAACAAGAGCCACACTCCGGAAGATAAAAACAGAAAGACCAGACCATCTGGATCAGTAGCCTTGTAGTGAAATGGAGACGCTGTGTGTGCGATAGCATCAACACCCTTGACGGCTTCGTCAAAGGCACCGTCCTTGGTGATGTCCTCGACCACGACAAGCTCGAAGCGGTCACCATAATGGGCAAATCGATCTTTGAGGAAGGCGCTTTTGGCCAAGGAACGGACAGTTCCGCGCACGGCATACCCAGCTTCCAGGTATTTCTTGACGACCCAGACGGCGAGATAACCATTCGCGCCTGTGACGAGGACTTTAGCCGGGGGGGAAACAGCAACGACCATTTAGAAGAGAGAAGAGAGGGAGATGATGATGAACAGATATGAATGGCGTCAATTTTATTCTCATGCTCATGGTTCAATGCCCCTATAGCCAATTATGGATTTGTGAGTGTGGGATTGGAATTGATCAATCAATGAACATCGCAATGATTGCTCTCGCGCAACGGGTTCCTGCACCCGGCATCCGGCCCGGTTCTGGTAGTTTCCCAGCGTCAGCACCTTGTCCACTTCAGTGCTAAACCATCATCTGCTACACACAAATAAAAAACATGCAATCCAAATCATTTTCATTCAGAAAATCCTTCCAGAAGATCTTTCCGTCTTCTAGGGACAAGTCCTCAGCTCGTGAGTCTTAGACAACTCCAACCCTCTTCTTTCTTTCAACTTTCCTGACTGACTTCTGGTACCAGCAACTGGTGATACTGCTCCCGTCCCATCGGGGTCAATCGGCGGACCCACAGTTGTTGCGACGACTGCGATACAGACTTCCCTCGCTCTTCTCAAGGAGGGGAGTGCTCTCGCGACCAACGTCCCTTTTATCGGCCCCATCGCAGGCCTCCTCCTACTGGCACTCCAGATGCGAGGCGTATGTCCCTAATTCCTCCCTCATATTTATCTTAAATGCTTATAAACCCGTGAACAGGAAGTGAAACAGTTCAAGGGTGATTGGGAGGCAGTCATGCAAAAGCTCACCAGTGTGGCCAATATCGTTGTCAATGTGGGAGAGTCCTGCCAAAACCACAACCTGAAGGAAGAAGACCTCCCGGCTGGCCTGCGCACTATATTACTGTCCATCCGCACGTAGGTTCTGCATTTGTATTTTGTCATGACCTGATTGGCGGGAAAGTGAACTAGATGGAATCGAAGCTGCGTTGAAGGAATGTGCGCAGACCGGACGCATCACGAGGGTCATCCTACGTGCAGACATGCTTCAGACCGTCAAGCAATATGATGCCAAGTTGTCGAATGTGCTTCAAACTTTCCAGGTCAGTCATGGTATTGAATTCATTCATTTATCTTTACCATTCACCTGTGTTCTCGGTTTATAGGCGAAGATGGCCTTAGATTCGAGGTTTGCCCAGATTGTTATGGAGCGCAATACCACAGTATGTGACTTATAGTTACATCTCATGCGCATTTTGATGGACCGTTTCGATAGGTTACCCATCCTACCCCGACCGAGGCTACCACGTAAGTGCCTCTCGGACATACCGCGTCTCTATGTGCGGGCTGACTGGTCATACAGATCCATGCCAACGAAGCCGCGCACACCCCAGATATTTTTTGGGCGTGGTGCTGAGCTTGCTCAGATCATCCACATGATTTTCACCAACATCGGATCTCATCCCGCCCGCATCGCCATCCTTGGCCCTGGTGGATATGGAAAAACCACCCTGGCCAATGCCGTCCTCACTCATGATCGTGTGAAGGAATATTATGGCCTCTCTAGGTACTTTGTTGCCTGCGAGTCCATTTCGTCCTCTGGGGCTCTCTTGATCGAACTTGGAAAGGTGCTCGGTGTCTTAAAGGGTTCTTCAGATTCCCTCTGGTCCCGGATCCATACCTCACTTGAAGCAAAGGAATGCATCATCTATTTTGACAACTTTGAATCACCTTGGGATCAGGCTGGGGACACAAGGCACTCTGTTGAGGAGCTGTTATCTAGTGTCACAGAACTTCGCCGTGTCACAGTGCTGATCACCATGCGGGGCACAGAGAGGCCATCAGAGACACAGTGGACAAGACCACTGCTGGCACCATTGCAGACACTGGATCATCATGCTGCCAAAGAGATCTGGGTGCATGTTACAGATGTTTATGATGATCATGCAGAAGAACTTATGAAAGCTGTGGACTATGTTCCTCTTGCTGTTAATCTATTGGCCCATCTTGCACAAACAACCCCACCTGCATTATTGTGGAAGGAATGGAATTCAAAGCAGACAAAGGTTATCCAATGGGGTCAGAGACATAGACTGTCAAATATGGAGTACTCAATCCAACTATCCATTGATAGTGGAAGGATGAAGGCTAACCCAAGGGCCAAGGATTTACTTGGAGTTCTTAGCACACTTCCTGATGGGATGCATATGCAGCAATTGGACAAATTCCATGGCATTCTTGGGGATATAGAAATTGTCATGTGTCTTCAAGTGCTTCAGCAGTGTGGGCTGATAAACTTGAGTGGGGAAAGATATCATCCACATCCAATAATCAGGCATTTTTGCAACTATCATGACTTGACCTCATCAAGGTACAAGGTGTCCTTGGAGGACTATTATCTCACACTGGCTTCCATCAGTTCATGGTATGCAGAGCCTCAGCAGTATGCTGAAATGGTATTAGAAGTGAATAACACAAAGGCTATACTCCTTGGTCTCTTGGAATCAAACTATGAAAATCATCAAAAGCTTATTAATGCTATTCTCTCATTTACAGAGCTGCATAGAAACATTGGAGACCTCTCTGACAAATTGATAGCCAAGGCTGTTCAATTTCTACAAGAAAATCATGGGTCCACATCATTGTTGATAAAATGTATTCAAAAATGGGCTTCTTTGTATATGTATGCAGATGACTTGAATAATGCAAAAGAGAAATTGCAAGAAGCTGAAAGGCTGTGCTCCTCATCTGGAGGCAATGATCATCTTGCCCAAATTCTGAGGGAACTGGGAACAATTTACTTAAGCCAAGGTGCACATAATGAAGCTGAAGCTTCATTTCAGAGGGCTTTGAGGTTGTATGAAGCAGCAAATGATCATTTGGGCCAGGGAAAGGGCCACTATGGACTTGGGGGCATATATCTGCACCTGGGAAAATACACTGAGGCAGAAGCATCATATCTCAAAGCTTCACAGTTTGCCAGAGTTGCCAATAGCAGCATGGATCAAGCAAGTGCATATGCTGGGCTTGCAGACACATATGTACAATTGGGCAAGTTAAATGAAGCAGAAGCCTCATATCAGCAGGCCCTGGAGATTGATAAAGCTGGAAACAATGTAATTAGTCAAGGAAATGATTATGTTGGACTTGGAGACATATATATAAGGCAGAACAAATTTACTGAAGCAATATCTGCACTCCAGTCAGCCTTGGATCTTCACAAACTTGCAAATAATATTTTGGGCCAGGGTGCTTGTTATAGCAGCCTTGGGGAAACATACCTAGGGCAGCATAAATTAAATGAAGCAGAGGCCTCATTTCAAAAAGCTATTGAGCTTTGTAGGGCTGCCAATAATGGTTCAGGTCTAGGGTGTGCTCTAGATGGGCTGGGGAGGCTATACACAGAGAGCAATGAGTTTGGAAAAGCCAAGGCCATGTTTGAAGAGGCAATGAGTGCATTTCAACAAATGCAAGACACAGAGAGGGAGAAATATAGTAAAGCCAATTTGGACCTTCTTTTTTGGAAAATGAGGCAGGGTATTTAGTCCAGGGACTATAACTTCTGTAATCATGTATAACTGCCAGTTCTGTAAGTAACATTTAGTTCATGCCAAATTGTTACATGTAGTGAATAGCAGGGGTAACCCCCAGGTATCTTCATTAGTGATGTTCTGGCCCAGCTTGGCCCAAGCCATGGCTTTTGGCAGAGAAAATTTTATGACATATAGCTAGTAGTTATAGTTCAGCTAATCCAAATCTGACTTGGTGTGTTACATATTGCAAAGCTATATCAAAGAAAAAGTTTGAAATGCCATGATAAACATGATCATGTGACCCAAATCAACCACTTTGTGATCAGATTTCTACTGATTTTGACAATTGCTATTGCACCTGTATGTGCTGTTGAAAGCTGCGGCCTGAGCTGGTGGCTTTGGCTTTTAGTTTCTCTGAGCCAGGCCAGGCACATCACTAATCTTCATTGGTACCCATACCTGTACCTGTACCTGTTGCTATGGGTACAGGTAACCCATGGGTCACCTGGGGGTTACCTATGTAATAGTGATGTGCCTGGCCTGGCTCAAAGCCAGAAGCCAGGCCAAGCCAGGCCATTGTGACAGCCCAGCAAGGGCTTTGGCCTGGCTCAGAGAAGCTAAAAGCCAAAGCCACTGGCTCAGGCCATGGCTTTCAACAGCATGTACAAGTGCAATAGCAATCATCAAAATCAGTAGAAATTATTAAACAGTCATGATGCATAGTGACTAACTGTGTGGTTAGCATGTAAGGCTAGAAAACAAGTGGTACTTCTGTTATGACCCTTGCCTAGCAACCCACTTTTCTTCACTATCCCCAATGATGACCCTGCCCTTCCCCCTATGCTACATTTCTTGATTATGTCTCCTTCCTGGGACCTGTCACGTGCCTTGCTCCCTTCCCTGTGACCACCTTTGTCTTTGTTTATGCCGCTTTGTTTATGATTGTTCTCTTATCTCCTTATCATTACGACCAGACACTTACTTAATTCCCTATCAGAAGTGAGGCTCTACACCCTCCACTTTCATATATTTGGGCCCACATGACTCCGTGTTATCTTATCTTTAAATGCTCATTTGATTACGTATATAAGTCTGCTGTAACTACATTGTAGACCTCAGACTCAACTTATTGAATACATTGGTGCTTGTCTTCTGGACATTCCCTTTGAATCTCTGACTTGTGTGAAACAGGCATGTGCGCAGCATACTGACTGTGAGGTTAGCGGTTTAGGCTAGAAAGACAAGTATACTTCAGAGGTTGAAGAAACTCTGTATTACTATTCTACTGACCTAGAAAGACAAGTATCTACAAGAGACGGTTAGTCAAAGGTATGGTAGAAAGTATAGTAGAACTTACACTTCAGAGGTTGAAGAAACTCTGAAGTGGAAGAGACGAAACAGACACCCTTATATACCCATGGGGGCCAGGGGGAATGGTCTGTGCACACTGGGAATAAGTCCACAAGTGCCAGACAAAGTCCAAATAATAAACATGAGGGAGAAAGGCCATTGGCCACTACAGAAATCACATGTTACATGGTGTATCAGTCAGCTACTGCGGAATGTGAGAAAGAAAGTAATAAAGATATAGTAAAAGTCCGAAACTCCGGAATCTAATCTAATCTACAAAGCAGCTAATCTAATCACCTGATGCCTGAAGCATCACTGAACATCTTCTGTGTTCAACAACTTGTCCATCTCGGTGTTTCTGACACCTTTCTGCTCAACATTGTCTTAGGGAACAGCCCCTTTGACTTTGACTTGCCCCACTTTACTCCAAGAGGCCTTATTGGTTTCTTATCTGATCACGAACAATATGCTGTCACACAAGTCATGTGGAACGTCCTGCACCGGACATAACATCAAGTCGAGTCTCCTTCCATTGTGGCTTCGTCCAGCCACAGTCAGACCTTGTTCAAAGAAGAGCTCATTGACTGCAGAGACAAGAATAATCTTTCACAACAGACACTTGGCTCTGCTGTCTGGAAAGACTTTGAATCTGAGTTTGGATACTACGTCTATCATGATGGAAGATACCAACCAGTAGAATACAATGACAAAAAAAGAGTCTGGTATTGTATCCAATACTCAGAGAGCAAGCATTTGTGGGTCACTACCACTCCCGCTCCTGTAGAATTTGGTCTTGGACTGTGGAGAGAGAACCCACCTGCAATCATCACTGACTCAGAACCAGAAGAATACATCAAAGAAAATAGTGAAGACGCACCAGTATTAGCATTGCCTACACCCCTGGTTGCACCTGCAGTTGTCATGATCAGAGCCCCTGCTTTGACAACTCCCCAGATATCAATACAATCCTCTGATACTATCACCCCATTCCACCAAAACATGTTGACCATTGCTGCCCAACTCCCTGACCCCGCTCCTCCTCCTCCTCCTCCTCCCCCTGTTATCCCAAACATCCCTCCACCATCTGGATGTCTTTCAGGAATCTTGCCCCAGACCTTCACAGGAGATCACTCCCAGAGCAAGAAGTTTATGCTGGAGTTCACCACATTCAAGAACTTCAATCATGATGTTGCCCAAATCATCAACCCCTTCCAATGTGCCAACCTCTTCCTTTCACTTATCAGGGGTGACACAGTTGATGATTGGATGATGGAACAGCTTGAATGGCTGAATGAGCAGGTAGAAGGTGGACACTGTACTACCAGTGAAGGCCTATGGGAAACCATTGCCCAAAGGTTCAAAGACACGTTCACCGATGGACAAGTGAAGCAAAAAGCAGCCAGGGAATTGAAGTCCCTGCAGATGGAGAAGGGAGACCTTGATGCCTATGTGGTGAAGTTCTGAAGTCTGGCAAATCGAGCAGGCTATGACATGGATGAGGAAGCAACCTTAGACCTCTTTTCCCAAGGGTTGCCAAACCCACTCATCAAAAACATTATTCAATTCACCACCCCCATGACTGGGATGAATGGGTTGATGCTGCTCAACGACAGCAGCAGGACTATCTTGACTTCCAAACTTGATTTGGAGTCGACACAAAGAAAGGAAAGACTCAAGAACAGTGGAAAGCAGTGTTTGGGGTCAAACCAATGCACACTACCCAGAGGGATCCCAATGCGATGGATACCTCAGCAGACAGAGTGCAGGCAAGAGCCACACTCACAGAAGATGAGTGACAGATGCTGATGAAGGAAGGGTGGTGTTTCCGCTGTAAAGGGCAAGGACACATGTCCTGGGACTGCCCAAAGAAGGGGGTATGAGTTGCAGAAGCAACTACTGTGCCTGCAGCCCCCGTCCATAATAACCCACCAGCTGCAGACAAACAAACCAAAGAAGAGAAGGCCCAAGATATATGGGCAAATATGATGAAGGAAAGTGAGGAAGTGCATGCCATCCTTGTCGAGAAGGTGTTCGCAAAGAAGGATTTTTGTTAAGCTCTACCCCATTGGCCTGGGCATGAGCACTCCATGTTACCTCTGTGTATACTAGTCGATTCAAATCATTGAAAATACCAGTTCATTTCAAGACTACACAGAGGACGGCTGACTGAGACATTTTAGTGGACTCTGGAGCCACAGACAATTTCATTAGTCCGCAACTAATAAAGACCTTAAGCCTGGGGATGATGACTCTTCCTCAGGAAAAGAATATCTGGAATATTGATGGAACAGCCAATCGCACTGGAAGAATCACACACTATACTGACCTGAATGTTCAAGTGGGGGAAACAGTGAAGGTCATTTGTTTTCTGATCACCAACCTAGGGGACAAAGACCTCATCCTGGGATATCTGTGGCTCGCTGCATTTGAACCAAAGATCAACTGGGCGATGTGACAATGGACAAAGATTCATATCCAACCATCATTACATCTATAGGCTATGATTACGCGATCAGACATCTGACAGTAAAAGCCACAAGTACAGACAAAGAAGACCTGGGTGCTGTTATGTCACCAAAGTGTCAGAATTAGCCCAGAAGGCAATACAAGGGCAGACAGAGAAGACTTACAGCGACATAGTACTGAGTGCCTATCACTGGCATTGGAAATTATTCTCTGAAGAAGAGTCACAGCGCTTTCCACCTTCCCGACCATGGGATCACACCATAGATCTGCTCCCTGATATGCCAGCGGCAATAGATTGCAAAATTTATCCACTGTCCCAATCCAAACAGGTTGCGCTGACAGAATTTCTCAAAGAACATTTGGCAAAAGGGTACATTCGCCCATCCAAGTCACAGTATGCCTCGCCCTTCTTCTTTATCAAAAAGAAGGACAGCAAGCTATGACTGGTCCAGGACTATGGTGAATCAATGCTCACACTGTGAAAAATGCCTACCCCCTGCCACTCATCTCTGAGCTCATTGACACCATGAGGGACAAGTCCCTCTTCTCAAAGATGGACATGCGATGGGGTTACAATAATGTCAGGATCAAAGAAGGTGACCAGTGCAAAGCAGCATTTAAAACAAACCAAGGGTTGTTTGAACCAAACATCATGTTCTTTGGTCTCACGAATTTGCCAGCAATGTTTCAATCCATGATGAACCACATCTTCCATGATCTCATTCTTACCAGTGAAGTGGTAGTCTACATGGACGACATCTTAGTAGCCACCCCAGACAACTTAAACCACCATCGAGAGCAAGTGCATCAGGTACTGGATATATTACATGAACACAACCTGTACCTCAAGCCAGCCAAGTGCTCCTTCGAACAACGAAGTGTTGAGTACCTAGGAGTTATCTTAGAAGGAGGACAAGTGCACATGGATCCCATTAAAGTACAAGGGATTTGGAATGGCCTGTACTGACCTGTGTCAAGGATGTCTGATCATTCATTGGGTTCTGTAACTTCTACTGACGCTTTGTCAAGGGGTTTTCAGGCATCGCACAACCATTGAATGACCTATTGAAAAAGGATGTGCCATGGCGTTGGGATACAGTACAGCAGCAGGCATTCAAGCAGATTAGGAACCTCGTTGGCTCAGAACCAGTACTTATCCAACCAGATTTAAGTCAGCCCTTTGAGTTGGAAGTGGATGCCTCTCACTTTGCAAATGGGGCAGTATTATACCAAAGAGATGTTGTGCAAATACTTCACCCAGTGGCATACTACTCCGAAACCTTCTCACCAGTGGAGTGAAACTATGACATCTGGGACAGGGAACTCTTAGCCATAGTCAAGGCACTATGACACTGGCAACCCTACCTGGCAGGGACTCCTCATAAAACCATCATTCACACCAACCATTCCAACCTACTGTATTGGAAAGAACCCCATAAAATCAGTTGACACGTGGCACGGGAAGTCCTGGAGTTAGAAGAATATAACTTCACCTTGAAACACATTGCAGGAAGCCAGAATGCTAGAGCAGATGCGCTGTGCACAGGCCAGATATGCATACAGGAGAGGATGACAATAATGACATTATTGTTCTCCCAGAGGAAGTATTTGCAAAGACTGCCATGTCAGTCTCCATGACATGGACCTATGGGCACAGGTTTCACAAAATATGAACCAAGAACTATGCTGTTCATGGGCTGAAGCACACAACTTAAAAGAAATCAGTGGCCTTTGGTGGAAAGACGGAGATCGGCTTGTTGTCACTGGTGGCGACAACATTAAGAGGGGGGTGATCCATTTTCACCAGATCTCCCCTCTGCTGGCCACCCTGGCATCGCCAACACCTATGCCCTTGCCAAAAGAGACTATTGGTGGCCCAATATGAAACAGGATGTTGAAAACTACATGCAGGGGTGTGCAGCATGTCAAGCAAACAAGGTTAACACACACCCAAAGTCCCACCAATACACCCCATTACTCCCATCTCATCAACCCCTTTCCAGACCATTGCTATGGACTTTATTGTCAAGCTGCCCAAGTCACAGGGCTTTGATACCATCCTCATGATCACTGACCATGATTGCTCCAAGGCGCCCTATTCATACCCTGCAACGAGACCATCATGGCGAAGGAGTGGTGAAATTATACCTGAACCATGTATACTGCCACTATGGACTCCCCAAGAAGATCATATCCGACCAAGATACCCATTTACATTGGCATTTGCTAAAGCTCTATGCAAGATGTTAGACATCACACAGAACATCTCTACAGCCTATCATCCACAGACAGATGGACAGTCCGAGTGAACAAACCAATGGTTAGAACAGTACCTTTGGTTTTGGTGCAATGGCTGACAAGATGATTGGGCAGAATGGCTGTCAACCACAGAGTTTGCTCACAACTCATGGCCCAATGGAACAACAAAAGCCACTCCCTTTTCCCTTATCATGGGCTGGACTCCACGCACCACATGGACAGATAAGCCCACTAATGTCCCTTCAGTAACCCAATGAATACGCCAATGGGAAGACTTACGACAATCAGCCAATGAAAATCTGGCAAAGGCACAAGAACTTCTAGCTGCACAGCCAAGCACGTTCACACCTTATCAGGCCAATGACTGGGTCTGGCTCAAAGGAAGAAATATTCACATGTCACACCCCTCGGCCAAACTAGTGCCCCAATGTCACAGACCCTTCCAGATCAAAAGGAAGCTGTCAGATGTGTCCTATGAACTGCAGCTGCGCTGAAATGGAAGATCCATCCTTCTTCCATGCCAAGCTTCTGACCCCATATAAGGAAACCTCCCTTCATGGGGAAAACTTCCCAGACCTCCACCTGACCTTATGATGGAGAAGAGGAGTGGGAAGTGGAACGCATTCTAGACTCAGGACAAAGAGGCAAGGGCCAAACTGCACTACCTAGTTAAGTGGAAGGGGTTCCCAGACTCTGACAACTCATGGGAACCAGCCAGGGATATCTTTGCCCCAGTCCTTATCTGGAGTTCCATACCCAACATCCAGAGGCACCCAAGAACAGTTAAAAGAACGACCCCAGACCCCATCGAATTCCCCAGTACATGCTCTCCCAGCAACATTCTAACACCATACAATCCATTATGTCCTTCATCACTGCCAATGCTGCCATCGACACCTTCACTTCCTCCACCGTAGTTGTCAAGAATTTTCCATCTGCTCACCCCTCTACACATCCCTCCTCCCCTATTGACTACAAAGCTGCAGAAGCACGAGTCAAGAACCAGTCCCCCAACCCCAACAATGACTTTGACCACTGCAAAGAACCTCACCCAAACAACCTCTTGGGGATGGAGTTGGATGATGAAGTCCCAGAGTTCCCATTCTTTGCCAACAACCCGAATTCATCTATGTACTTCCCTCTCAAAATTACCATGGCCGACGGAGAAGTCGCCATAGCGAAGTACATCTTTTACACCAACAGAGAGATGGATGTGGCTGGATGCATGAAGAAGAACAGCCTGGTCTATGGAGCCCCAGTCTATTTGGAGGAGAGATATACGGGTCGTCTCCATCATACAATGAGTGACGAACAGCTCAGACATTTAGCGGCTGACGACTCCCGAGCCTTCGCGATAGATGAAGTGCTAAATGACATGCACCTTCCGCATCTCAAAGCCGAGGTAATGAGACTGCAGAAGAATCTGACACTGCATACAATGCTCAATAAACAATACAAAGAACATGTGAAGATGATGACAAGGTTGACCAGTGGAATGTTCCAGGTGGAACAGGAACTGGTAGAGATCCAGAAGAGGTTGGAGAAGGGAGACATGTACCAGACTATTGCTGAAAGGTATGCTGACATGTATGCATGACCCCTCCCTCCACAATCATTGGGAGCCACTCCAACATTGCTGCCAAACCAATTTTAAATGCCATGTATGCATGAGAACCCTTGTGGAGAGACATGTTGGTGTGCGACACA
>WTXG01000453.1:0-21738 GCA_022496185.1 Multifurca ochricompacta | reverse complement strand
GATACCATTTCTTGGATTTCACTTCCTGGAATGGGCTGAAGCGGCAGGCGCGCGTCTGCATGTGTAGAGAACCTTTGATGTTGTTCCTCTTGCATTCGTTCTCATTCTGGCAGTCAGCAATGGGAGTGAATTCTTTTCTAGAGATCTCTTGGAAAGTCTCCGAGCCACAAACGTCACAAGTATAGGCGTTGACTAATAGCAGTGGCTTGACCTCTGAAACTCGGGTCACGATGCCACGAAGTGTGATAAGCTTCCCAAGATGTGCACCCTTTACTTCGCGAACCGAAACTGAGACATCGGAGAGCAGTGGCTTGAAATAGAGATTGCTTGAAGGGTGTGTCACGAAATGAAGCGACCGCTCCAAACAGTTTGTATACGTACTATCTTCTGAGGAGGTGTATTGGGAATCCATCCTGACCACCCTCGATTTGTTCATTACGCTCGCGCCGTTGGTGCATAATGATGTCAATCACTTCATCCTGTTCGCTGATATCTTTCGTGGGTATAGGCATGAGCGTATCGACGACCTCGTTAAATAGCTTGACGTAGCGACTGGCGTTGTTTCTTATGCGCGACACAAGCTCCCCGCGGTTTTTTCGTGCTACTCAGAGATGTAAAGAAGAATCAGTGCTCAAAGAAACGATGGTGGGAACAATGACTAACCTTGACGATATCCTCCAGCTCAATGACAAGCATTTGTTGGTCGCGATTTGCGATACGTTGCTATAGATAAGTTAGGGCGGGCTGGGCGCAAAGATGTATAGTTGACACGTACTAGTTGAGACATATACTTGAGACCTTTCATCCTTTGGGTCTCTGGATCGCCATCATCACCTCTAATGTCCATGTCCGCGATACCATCGGTCACATCCCCGCTAGCGGGACCGACAAATTTAGATAAAAAATCACTTATTCTGTCTATAAGGCCCTTTAGAGACAATAAGAACGTTAAGAAAGGTTGACTGACCTTTTTCGACCTCATATTTCACATCTATGTTCTTCACCAGGAGGGACATGGCGAATGTCGGTCGAGTCGGTGAAGACGCGTTCAAGCCAGCCACTGACGTCGTGACCTACCCGAAGGTGTGACGGTTGTGACAGGACGCGTTTATCTAATAATATAATAACCACACTAACACTACGAGATATCGACGCTAGCCTCATATTTTAAGCACATGGCAACACACCGATCAAGACGCAGCGGGTGCTGACGTTACTGAATTTAACCAGGGCTCTCGAATTGTCGTAGCTCAACACTCGCACTAAAGGGATTGCGCATCTCCACAAGGCGAGGTACACCTTTGCCAGGCTTGGTCTACACAAGCTAGGATGGCACCTTAAGCTGAGTGATAGGTCACTAGAGGAATGACGCTTGATGAGCCCAGCCGGCAGCCAAGGGGTGATAGAGTCGACGACAAACGGAGGGAAGATCGCACATAGCGCACATAAAATTACCGCAAGGTCGATCTTGAACTGAAAAGATAAAGGCCCGTACACGCACAAATAACCATCATCATTTACAGGACGTTTCTCAAATTAGAAGAGGAGGCCTCGATTCAAGGCGAACTGACGCGGTCCTTTCCTAGGATATCTTTCACGCGGCGGAGCTTGCGTTCGTTCTCACCTTCGTGAGGTACAGGTCTAAGCGCGGCTGGGAGCGTGTGCCGATGCGAATGTCTGTAGCGATACGAGGTGCACCTTTGCATGTACAACGGCGTGGCAATCGTGGATGGCCTGTGAGACAGCGGACCACGGTCCTCTATGATATGTTGATTACTACAGACCACGAAAGGGGAAGTTGAACGTACCTAGATTGGTCCATAACCACTATGAGAGGTCAATAGCCTATTCAGTGAGGAAGGGTGGGTTCAGAGCGCACTGCATCTGTCCATAAGGGATGTGAAATTAGTTAAGATGGTGCTTGGTGCTTTGAGAAAATACACACTTGGTACTTGAGACCAGATTTATCAAGAATACGAGCACATTCGGCTATATACTCGGCCACCTGTAGTGATATAGATATGTTGTAGCAAGGCAAAGAAAGATCCCGGACTCGGACTCGGACTTACAGAGGGTCATGGCCGGTGCCCATCGGGATGAGGCAAAAGTCTTGCCAAGAGCAATGTCGATTTTATTTAGAAAGAAAGAAAGAAAGAAAGAAAGAAGGATTACTTGCCTGCTACAGCGAAGAGTTCTGTGGACGATGATGAAGATGACATCAATGAGCCTTATTTAAATTTAATTTAAATTTTTAAACCGAGGAGCGGAGGAGCAGAGAAACCCAAAGAGCAGAGTACAACACGCTTAGCTAGCCGTACGTAGGCTTTCAGCTTTCATCTTTCTTTCATCCTTGCGTCCTTGCAAGTCCCTGTCCTGTCCTATTCTATTCTATCTCGTTTACAAAGATGGCACCTTCAACACTTCAAGCTAGAATAAAAGCCTTTGAAGCTCTCGGAACGGGTGCGCCAAAGGAAGTTCTCGATAGCGTCGCAATTCATTCGGAATCCGAGCACCTCCTGACAGTCCACATTCACCCACAGCAGCATCCATTCCTCCAATAGTTCCTACCGCTTACACCCCTTCAACATCCCCAAATTCTCTACAACATAGGTCATCTCTTTTAGACCTTAAAGATTGGGTCATCGATGATGGGCCATTTCGTACAACCTCGCCCACAGCTGTCCTATGCGGCTACTCTCCACCTCTGGTGACCAAACGACTACCACCATATGAAAGTGCGCCCCTGATCAGCTTTGAGGGTCTTCCATAAAGCTTTCAAAAGCACCTCCATTACCTCCCGCAAGCCGTCTTTTAACTCTCTTCGTTCGGCTTCTGCCCCGCAACCAGTCTCATCTCTTCGCCCCCATCTACTAATATGCTCATGCCTCCGGAAGCCGATTATTCCTATCCACCCACAATTACCAAGTTCTCTACATCAGATGGTATAAGACGTGTCCAAGGTCATGCGCCAGCTTCTTCCATTTCCTCTTTCCATTCCGTCTCTCTTTCTTCTGACGGGGGTGACCCCACCACTGCAGGCGCTTTGCACGCTTTTCCAATGGAGCGAGAGTGGACGGTTACAGGGACAGAAGACGGTGAAAGCCTTGATGAGTCATTCGAAAACGTGTCTGCCCCGTCGTCTTTCCTCCCTCCTATCACACTTTCGTCACGTCCTCTGAAGCCCCCTGGAAAGCCAGCGCTTGCGGTGGCTACAAAACAACCAGTATCTCTGCCTCCCAAACTGCCACAGCGTCCTCCGATATCCCAGCAGAGGAGCTCTGCAGGCAGCTTCCCCTCTCAGAGTTCATCGCCCTCGTCTATCACATCTAGCACAACTTCACCAATCCAAACGCTCACTCCATCTGCCAGTAGCTCCTCTCTCTCCCTCACGAACACGCGCCGCGTGCCACCTCCACCGCCTATCACATCTCCTCCGCCGCCCCCACCCTCGCGCTCGCGCCCGTCATCAGCACGCACCTCCGTCCAGTCGACTGCAACGACCGCCTCAGATCGATCATCCCTCTTTTCACAGGCTACAACCGCCTCTCGCACGTCGCTTTCCTCTCGCACATCCGTCTCGGCATCAATGCCAACGCCTGGAGCGAAACAAGTTGCCCGCGGGCGTTATGACACACTCTTTACTGCGAACTTGCATGAACACGCACCGAAACCACCGCTCCCTGTGCCCGCTAAAAGGCAGAACGCCGGATGGCGCGGGCTGTCTATCGACCTGGACCTGAGCGGCTTTCCAGTGCAGGTACCGACACCCCTATCAGAACGTGGGTCCGACTCCAGACTGGACGGACGCCTCGTGCGCAAGATATGGCTCAAATCCAGACTTGAGCCACAACGTCTGCGGGATATCTGGTACGCAGATCTTCCTTTCATTCGAAGCTCCCATCGGGAAAATAACCGCCCCCTTTTTTGTTTTGTTTTGTTTTGTTTTTTGTTTTTTTTGTTTTTCTTTCTTTCTTTTTTCTCCTCTGTCTTATATAGGAACGAATGTGACCCGGAGGGCATGGGCTCGCTTGATCGTGACGCGTTTGCGCGTGGGATGGCGCGGATTGACGAAGAGTTACACCGCGCGCAAATTCTCGGTCGTGCTGGGATGAGTTTTGGAGCTAGTGGGCGAGCTCCCTTACGGGTTGCCAACCGTCCGATTCTTCGCTGATCGCTGACACTGTTGATACTGCTCTCCGCTATCGTTACGTCTTTGGACTTGGCTGCTACTGCTGCTACTGCTGTTGCTGCTACTGCACACATACTATGATATACCCCAAATTTCTACTGAACCACATGAACACATACCCCGGCTGTGCTTGTCTCACTGTTTTTATCCGCGGCCCAGCAATGCGGGTGCCCAGCTTGTCTGGCTGGCTGGCTGGCTAAGATGATGATTGGGTAGCGGGCGGGTGAATTACAAAAAAAAAAAAAGGCAAACAAATAATGCAAACGGCGCGGTAAAGCTTAAGCTTTATGCTTATGATAGCACACCACGTGCACCCCCACCAACTGTCCCACTATAAATCTGCGCCAGTAACCCAAGCACTCCTCCATCCGCCTGCAGCCCATCCTCTTCCTCCTCCTCCCGCATTGATCGCGTGCTCATCCCACGTGGATGTCTCCGCCCACCATCCACATAAGACTCTCCCAATGCGCTACGCACGTCCCCTTGTGAGTCCGCCGCTAATTCACCACTCCCGCTCGGTATCGACGTCATAGGGGAAATCGGAGCCATCTTGCCCCCAACCGTCCCCATCCCCGTCCCCGTCCCAGCTGGCCTCGCTACCGCTGGAGAAGAAGAAGAAGAGGGAGGAGGTCTCAATCCGGCAACGGCAGCTAGCGCGACAGATCCTTCTGAATCCCCCAACGTGACGCTCTGCGCCATTCCGGATTGGTAAGCCGTGGCCGTAGACTGTCCCAACATCATCGAAGTCGTTCCGACGAACCCAGCGTTGACCCCACCGCCTCCACCGCCGATGCCAGCTCGCCTCCTCACAGCCGCGGTCTGTGATTCGTGTAACGCGCGCTCGTACTCCCACCCCCGCTCTGTGGACATGTTCGCGCTTATAGGACGTGGCGTGTGGTCGTCGGCGGCGCGTCGCGCGGAGAGATCCGCGATCCGCGAGAGATATAGCGAGCCAGTGGGGTCGGCTGGCATCCACTCTGGGTGTGCAGCTTTAAACGATACGAAGGACTTCTCCATCTTTCCGTCGTTGGACATCAGTCGTGCGTCAGACACCGTCGTCGGCGCACCAAACTATTGCATGGGTTGGAGAGATTATTCTTAGCACGAGAATGACCGAAAAAAAGAAAAAGAAGGGGGGGGGAGAACGAACCTTGACGTTGCCGTGTCGTTGGAAGTCAAACACCGCAAAGCTGCACACGTACCCAAGCCCATCGACGTGGACAGTGAACTCGCGGAAAAAGTCGACGATTGCCGGTGCGCACGGAGGGAGTGCGAACCAGAGGATGAATGGTGTCAGAACGACGCTGGTAAGCTCCGTCGCGAACGTGACTACCTTCATCGCGAATAGCTCGCCAAATTGCGTATGCACCACCTTTGAGTGCAGTTGTGTGCGCCACTCGTCTGGAAGGTAGTGTGTATACTGGACGAGCGCCTTCATGAGTACGTCTGGGTCGAACACCCGGTTCTCTTCGGGAATCATGCCGCGCGCGACCGCAAGGATACCGTAAAAAACAGGAAGGTAGAAGAAGACAGAGCGGTGAGGAGTAATCTCGAAGTGGATGAAAAGATCAGGAGTGATGACGGTGGCGAGGAGGAGGACGGCAGCAAAGGAGCCGGCTACGAATGCTACAAACCTGACCATTGTGTCAAGCAAGGCATTGAAAGTTATCGCAGAACCCACCTCACGATAATTGCTATCTTCTCATTAGGAAACTGGCCCATATACATATTTGCGATAGGGTATGATTCGTTGAGACGTCGTTCGAAAAGATGTGGCAGTTCATTAAATTCACGGAATTTCCATTGAGCGAAAGGAGTATATGCGCGGCCACCTATTGAAGACGGGTTATTGTATGACTCCTATCATTGCAGTTAGCGATTTGTCTTATTCTTATCACGAGAGGGACAGCACTCACCTCGAAATATCGGAAAAATGAGTACATGAGCAAGTATACCACGATGAACGGCGCAAAAATGGCATTCAAAATACCCATAAAGATTAAACGTCGTTTCAGCCTGTACATACATTTTAGCGGGGTAGGGGGCTGGGGTGAGGGTGGGGGTGTTTAAATAGTCCTCAAACTTTACGTACCCATCAATTAATGCTGCTCGGTTCTTGCTCTTCAGAAACACCTTCCTCACCTTCCCTCTTCTATCGAACAGATACTCCATCAAACAAAATTGCAGGTTCCATTCAAGGGCACGTGTGAGTGTACGGCCTTTACCCTCCTCGGTGGGCCAACCGTGCGGGAGTGGAACGCGCAAGTCAAGCAATTCTTTGTTAAAGAGCGCGATGAGAAAGTTTTCTTGTCGCATAATACGGTTAGCGATGTCGTGTGCGTCTAGTTTCGCACCCTCGCTCGCACGTGGCCGTGAGGATGACGAGGAAAGCTCTGTAAGTGGATTGGAATCACGGATAGCTCCGATGCGTCGAACAACTTCAGGCCAAGAGATGGTCTGGATATCTTCCTAGGAAAAATGTTGGGCGATGAGCGAAGGTATATAGACAAGGGAGGCGCACGTCGGGTATTTGAAGAAGGTAGGTATAAAAACGGTACATGTCCGCGAGCCGCATGACACTCAAGACAAACAAAGCGATCTGCCATGCATATAATGCACAAAACAAGAGGAAGAAAAGAAGCGTGAATCCGGAGAATCTACGAGAACTATTTAGACAAACAAGGAGAGAAGCCCGGGGGGGGGGGGAAGGAGGACACACCGAGAGACGCAGCGATCAACGACAATATCAGATAGCCGCGTGACAGCGTCAGGATGAATGCGCGAGTAGTCTACGCAGCGGAGGAGAAAGGTCGAGAAGCAGATAACAAAACCGAATGTGCTGGGCTTGGCATTAGCGTAGCCCTTCTGATGAAATGGAGGAGGGGAGGGGGGGGGGGAGGACACCTACAGAAGGTTTAAACCTCGCTTGAGCGCAATAGAATATATCCCCTTCCCGTGGTAATACGTGTACACCTCCTGAAGATAGGCGTCGAGGTTGTACACGTTCACCCAATTCCATAGCGCCCGCTCGTACGCATCCAGCCCGCGCTTCGGATTGGGCTGCAAAGGCGCAGGTAGGAGTCTAACGGGGGGATGTTCCACGTTAATCTCCGAGGGACGCGGGGGCACGGATATCCGGGGAGGGTCGGCGGGTGTGGTGGGGTCCGATGCCTGTCGCGTATCGCGTGGTCGGCCCTTGCGTGACAGCGGTGTGCGGCGCACAGCAGGCGACTCGATTAAGAAGCTCTGTGGGACCTCACCGTCTGACTCAGACTCCTCTTGGATACGATCGTCCTCGCGGACATTAGGCCGAAGCACACCGGAACCGGAGCCATCCCGGGAGACGCGCTGCATAGAAATAGAACCCGCGCTGGAGGTCTTGACTGTTGAGGTTGGATGATAGCGGGTCTGAGATTCCAGGTCGATGTCTTCGTTTCTTTGGGAGGCGGTACCGTCAGCGTCCTCTTCATCCTCTTCTAGGACGGACTGATTGGCGGCTGTGTAGCCTTTGTACGTGTGGCCTAATGGATTTAGCATGTTGAGGAAAGGTCGAGAACTGGCTGTGGGCGCGTAAATAGACTGAGATATAGAGCGAGAGGCAGATAAAGGGCGGCCAGTGAAGCGTCTATTATTCGGTGGTGAGGAGGACATGGTGCCCAAGCCCAAGAATGACGATGGGCAATGTTGTTGACAAGCGCGGCGCGGCAGGCACTGACGACTGACGACACAACTGAACTGACCGAATGAAGCTCGTTCTCTCACGCTCGATATTTTTTAATTTAATTAATTTTAATCGTTATCTTCCATTTTATTAACAAGCCTGCCTTCAATAGTGCAGCCTCCCAAACTCCCCGTAAGCACTCCTTACGCCATCCAACCAAACTATTCCTTCCAATAAACTTGGCCCGAATGTCAGTATCAGTGCAAAGAGTACTGGCGGCACCAAACAGTGATTCGGCGTATGAAATGGTGATATTTTCAGCACCAAGGACAGAGATGCTGTCACCATACGTGCCGAGTAAGGTCAGCACAGTCGAAATCGATGTTGTAAATGGCAATGTCGTCCTAGGGGGTTGAAAGAAAAGCGTGGCGATAGCATAACGTGAATCGAACATGGACAATTCCGGTGCCTTTGTCGTGAGTAAAAGGGATGTAGTGGTGCCTTCGTGAAGCGATGATATAAGTTGCCGGACTAGACTCTTCAGTTTCCAGTGGGGTACAAAATCGAGATCGACGAGATTGGGATGAGCACCATTGGTATGTCGTATAGTAGCTGTAATATTTTTTTAAGACCGTAGGCTTTCTATATTGCTAAAATCATGCGCATATAACTACCTAACGGTACCTCAGGCTTTGAAGAGCGTCAGCTTGGAGAAACGGGATTGCCCTCAGGCAACTTACATCGAATCTTGCAATGGTGGACCATAGTATAGCATGAACCCTTTGAATGAAATGAACATGCAAGTGAACATTCCAGCCACCAATAAGCACACCAGAACGCAAAAGGTCCGGTAGGTCCCGTGATGGATGACGAAGTTCGACGTCCCCTGATACAATGCAGTGAATCAGGACATCTAAGGAGAGCCATATGGTTTTATGAGGCGAGATACGCGAGCGGGCTATCAGATTGCGCGAGGACGGGGCCCAGCGGGAAGAACTAGGTACTATAATCGTCTGAAGAGCCGAGAATTCCGTCAGCTTGTCAGAGTGGTGGGATTCGAGAAGAAATCCCCAGCCGAAAAGCAGTACAAAGGCTGGCGCCGCAACGAAGCAACAGAAGGTGAAAATTCGGGGTCTAGACAGAACGTGCACCGTGATAAACAGTGATTGGTGAGCGAAAACACGGCGAAGCACACCCATGAGATTGCCAAAGGTGTTAGAGAGTTGCATGATTCGCCAGCGCCAGCGAAGAGAAATTGCTGCTGCTGCCGAAATTGGGTAATTGCGGACCTCCGCGGGAGCGCCGATGGACAAGATCTCTGCTGTTAAGTTAAATGCCATGGGCGGATGGCACAGTGGTAGCGCGCTTGCTTCGCATGTTCATGACTAATTGTGAGCCCCGTTGCATGAGGTCGTGGGTTCAAACCCCACTTCGTCCACATTTTTTGACGGATTCACTTGACGGGACGCTCTATTTAAAAAATCATCATCAGGTACCTCACTTATAAACAAGGCGATATGGGATGTACCGCTTTCATTTCTTCCGGCTGTGTCTATGGCTTCTTTTTGGATTTATATACTGTACAGAAGCTTATGGCCGCATCTTTATATACGGATAAACAATAAGTCTACGTGTCGATATCAATAAAATAACTAAACGCTCGACGTTTCCTGTTTCTGCTCCTGCCCCTTGGATGATAGTGAGTCCAGATGCTCCACGTTCGTCTTCTCTTCGTCCTGCCGCGCGCTCAGCCGCGCTATCAGCACGTCTGCCTCTCGCGCGTACCGCGAACGAGCACGTAACTCATCTCCATATCGAATGAAGATCAGCGGAATCGGAAGCATTCCGAAGGATAGAAATCCGAAAAGGGATACTGAGTGAAAAATGAAATTGAAAAAAAAAAGGAGGTACAAAGGTGGGGAAGGGGGAGAAGAAGAATGGGGAGGAGGTTTTGGAAAATGGGAACACAAGTCAAAGTCAGCAAGGGGTGTAAGGAGGCTCGAGTTAATGTTTGACGCACAGCCCCATTTTGTGCCCATTGCATCGAGTAGGCGATGTGTCGCGACGGGGAACCCAGCTGCAACGATCGACCGTATGCAGGTATTAGCTGCGCTCGAGCTCGCAGAGTATATCTTGTATATCCGCGTCATACTATTGCATGCATGTCAGCGCATATGATGGTGAGAAAGAATGTGTGACATACTATCCTATGAAACAAATGAAAATCGCTACCATGGAATAACCGAATACAACACCCGCGAGTGCAGGTGCGATCCAATGCGTCTCGCGTCCGCTCGTCCTAGAAAGCTATTGAGCGGGTGCTAATAATAAACCTGATGCCATGTCGCGTACCATCCAAGCCAAAAGAGCGATATAGGCACGCCGACACTAACAATAGCGGTAAGCCCCTGAGGGAGAGAAGTGAGAAAAGCCAAGAAGACACATACCAAGCAGAGATTACGAGCTTTAAGTCGCTTTCAAGAGGGGCAAGCACCTTGCCTTGCGGCACAATTCCCGGTAAGGGCAGACGGGCGAATAGCCGCGTGAGGGGTTGGTAACCGGCGATAAGCACGAACATCCCTGCGACAATGGGGAGGAACATAAGTCCGCAAAGACGGAACGGTATGTTGTGCTGAAACATGTTCAAGCAGACAGCTCCACGAGACAAAGGAGTAAACCCCACCTGCGTGATGAATATGACAGGGTATACTTCAAAGAAGAAGCTTCAATTGTTGTCATCAGAGAGGGATGTTGTGACATCTATTAGGGACGTACTAAACGATGCCGTAGGCAAGCGAAATCCAAATTCCAGCTCCCTGGCATATTGGTTCGTGTATGAACATCTCTGTTTTTGCGTTAGTCTGACGGAGATCACCCTTTCATAAATTCACTCACTAGCTGGGCGCATGAGGTGATTTTGTATGATATCCCGGGGCTTCGAAGGTTCTATTTCTTCGTGTGAATAGGCATTGGCATGACCTTGGGCACGCAGCGCACGGGCACGCCTTCGAAGGAGGGTCGGTCCATGTGTCTCCTTAAGCATGAACACGAGGGGCCAGCAGGCGGCTGAGAGAATGAGATGCACGCGCACTACCCAGAGCCTGTACTGTGTCTTGAGAATATGAAAACTATGGAGGGGATCTGAAACACATACCCATGCCATCCTGAAGCTGCCACGAAAAAGCCGACGAGAGAACCAAAGCAAGGTCCTGAGAGGGGGCAGAAGGAGCTGTGCGCGCAAGCGCCGGTATCAGCGTCATGTAAACGACAATTTGGCGCATATACGTACTACCACGCCACGGCTACGCAGGGACTGTCAAGACACTTCCTGTAGACGGAGAAAAGACACACCTTTGCCCTGGGCCGGGGGATTGTTGTGATACACGCTTTTGGTGTGATGTCATTCTTGATGGTGGACAAGCAAGCAGTGAAATTCATACTCGGAAATTGCCCCTGAGCCACTACTCAAAATTAGCATTGTCATGAAGTGTGCTTCCGGAAGATGCGTACTTATTGAGAGCGCACGCAGCACAACAACCCGTAAAGAATCTGACTGCAACATGGCCACACCATTACGGGCTGCGCATACAGTAAAATCCAAGCGCACATACACAGGAGAATAACGACAACATTTTTCGCGAAGGCGGATGGCGCGATGGACGCTGGGATTTATTGACGGCTCTTATTAGAAAATAAAAAGAGGTAGTGTAGTGGCCATACCAATCATGAGAGGCCAAGAAATCATGTAAGGAAGTTTCCGACCGCGAAACTCGGACAATGGACCTGTCGTGACATCATTAAACCAGTTCCAATAGTGGTGAGCCGGTTGCAAGTACCCCCTGTAAAAACCCAATGCTTTTGAGGTCACTATCCCAGTGTATGCTGGGATAATACATACAGATTAATGGCCCCATTGCAAATCCAAGAACGTAGAAACTGAGCCCCAAGCTTGCCACATCGACGCTTACGTGGTATTGTTTCATGATTTGTCCTTGCCCTGGAGCCTATGCGCCGTTGTCGTTATTTCGTGTCGGATATAACGATGGACATACATACATAAGAAGACGAGCCAAAGACGCTTGGGGTCAAGTATGGGTAAGATAACTGACAACTGAGAGGAGTGGAGACACTCGTGCTACTTACGACGTGAATGCGAGTACGCACAGAATTGAGGTGTTGAAAAGCTTCTTGACACTTGACCAGTTTACTGGATCTTCTGGATCATTTACGCCAAAGGTAACAAGGTCGGAATGGTGGTTGCTTGCCTCATCTGACTTGTCCATTCCTCCTACGATAGAATGGAAGAGAGACGGGTCCAGAGGTCAGCAGAAGCAGCGGCTCCTGTAGCGAGTTTATTTCTGGGAGAGGACGGTACTCGCACAAGGAGGTCCACGGGAAGCAAGTGGGCGTTGATGGAGGGGTCCCCCATAACCATACTTAAGGTCATTAAGCCATGCTATCCCTGTGATAGCTAAAAACGGATAGAGAACCGAGAGAAGTGGATAGGTGGATAGAAGACAGTAACCCGTGAGGTTGGTCTGTTTAACTCAAGCCGTAATAGGACATAGAAGTCATCTCCGTAGCTCCTCGGCCTCGGTGAACGTGCCCGAACTATGGAGAATCATCCCCATCTGTCACATCCAAATCACATCACACTGGGTAAAGGATGTTATATCACCGGTTCCCGTTGGAAGTGTGACCGACCAAACCCAAGTCAAAAGGAAATGGCGCATGCGGCAGCTGCTTCCAACTTCCAATAAAGATGATAGATACAAGGACTAAGATGTCATAAGTGAGGCAGGCACAGTGATCTCGGGCTCAGGGCTCAGGGCTCAGGAACATATGTGAACAGGTCTAGTGCTGGAGGGGAGGCTGAAGCTCCTGGCCGCCCTCATCATCTCATTTCTTTCCACGCCAGCCCGGCTGTATGGCGGCAGTCCTGGCACGTGGATGGACGGTCACTTCACTTTTCCTTTTTCCTTTTCCCACACGCACACGACGCAATGATACGTCGTCCGATACAAAGCCTCCGAAATGCTTGGCATTCTCGCGAGCTTACCATCGAGTCCTAGCGCGTCCTACCTAGCGCACCCGAATTAATACAGGGATTCGCTGAACACTGAATCCACCTTACCACCGATTTTTCGCAGCCGCTATATCTTTGTGCCAGTTCCAGGAAGGAAAACCGAGAAAAGCCATGGGTTGGAGCCGGCATCTCGATTTTATCGGCTTGAATGATCCCTTACCTGGAACATCACCATCCTAGCGCTAGCACTATCACTTACAGACGTCCATTTTCTTTGCCACAACGCTCTTTTATGACCGCCCCGCCGCCCCCTTCAATCAATGATCTGCGCCATCGGACGCTGTTGACATCCGATCGCCGATGCGGTTTTCTTTTCATTTCACAACGACTCTTGTACAGTTCTCTCTGGGACGAGACCCGAGCTCAGCACCTAACGGTTAATGACCTTGGCTCCATTTCATTTCTTGAGCTGAGCTGGGACTTGCCTCTATGCCTCCGAGTCTCTCATCTTTCCTCTATTGTTATAATATTGGAAGTCACAAAATATTAGGCATCTAGGAGACGGCACGTATAGGGAAACCACGGCCACCCACTACGGTGCCCAAGAAAAGAAAATGATAGGGCGCAATGTCGAACGCGGAAGAAAGCATTGTCATATTCATGTCGTCATAAGGACCTGAACCCCCGAACCCCCACCCGGTAACCGATCACGTTCGGCCCCGGCCCTCTCCCCCAAAGCTAAAACCCCAAGAAATGAATAAGGTCTGGCGGTCTGCGCAAGCGCCTTTCTTTGCGTTCATTTTTTGACTTCAATGGGCGCAAATTCGGCGTCTCGCTTCTTTGTAGACTCTTTGAAGTCGCTTGCTAGTGTTGTACCTGTGTCCAGAAGAGACTCCGAGCTCATATTTTTCTAAGCCTTCAGCTTGCTGAGGACTTGTATGCAGACGAAAAAAATACACCAAAAATTCGCAGCCAGAGTGTTGATACTCTTGGCCAAGCCAAAAGTCACCCTACTCTGAGACAGTCATCACTTGCGTTCCCTCAAAACGAAAAGAAGAACAGAGTAATGTTACACACCACACCACATAATAAAAATTCACACGTCCGGCGTCAGAAAAAGGCAGAAAAGGTATAGGCCAGCGTTCCGTGTGGCAATATATTGCCAACGAGCTAGCGGGCACTCAAGAGAGGGATGGTTCGGGAAACCACCTTAACAGTTCTTTCCTCTACATGTACAGTGTGCCCTTTAGATGGTCTCAGACCCTAGACCCGGAGAATAGTGGTTCCGCTGTTTGGAGCTGAATGCGAGCGACACAGTCTTCGGGGGCTGTAGTTCTATTGACAACCGGATGGATTCGGGCCGTCTGGTCGTGGTCGTCCTGGTCTAGATTAAGGCTGATGTAAACATGAGTAAGGCGCGCGCTCTGCGACGATGGTAGAGAAATTCCACTTCATTAAACCTGCGTGTAACCATGCATGAAAATTGAGGCTACCTCCAAGACCAGAACAATATAATAGTATAATAGTAGAGTAAGCAAAACAAGACGTCTGCCTATGGCGCGTGTTGAGTAATGCTAGATATGACTTCGCGCTGTTTTGCTCTACGCGAGTGGCTAATACTCTGTCATATTCATAGCATGTATCAATTAATCTCAAATTAACATCCCGTGACACCGTTCGGAATTCCAAAACATGAACATACATAAAACAACAATTTGGTCTGTGTCTCTCTACTCTCTACTCGATTGTCCTCATTGTGTGCGCAATAACCCTGGGCTACTCTTCGTTGGGCGCACAACAAATCGTGAACCAGGGAACTTATTGACAAGAAAATTTCCGTACTGAACAAAAGAGTGTTCAATGGATTACCGCACTGCCGCTAACATGCCAAATGAACATTGTCATCTCTTCGAGCTCTATCTCTCCCTGTTTCGCCCACTGCCCTGAGCGCGCGGGTCTTCCAACAAGGATTTTGCTTGTCAGGCTAAGACTCCAGTAGAAGAGAAGAGAGGTGCAGTGCATATGACTTTTCAAACTTCAAGTCCCGTGCTCTTAGCAGAGCAAATGTAGAAATAGACCGGCAACCACTGTGGCACACTACACAAGAACTAATCCTGACCCAGGAGTAGTAGGTTCTGTGCTGTGACTTAAAATTCGGCGTGCCAACAACGCCCTGGCCACCCTTCTTCTGACTATGCATGCCCGAATATGTCAAGGCGTGCGGAAGCTGGGAAGGGGATGCTGGGATTTGACAGCTCCAGCTCGCAAGCATTTCGCGTTGACGTGACAAGAATGATTGCCACACTGACTTCCGAAAGTTGTTTGCGCCGCCGTTGTTATATAAGAACGTTACCACGGTCGCCGATGTGGGGTGAGTTGGGTGTGCCTTCCCAACGAATCGCTTTGCACGTGCCCCTCGGTCGGAACAGGGCGAGACGAATGATGGAATAATTGGATTGGCGGAACCCAGCAACCCACAGATTCACATGAGAGTGCTTTTTTTTTTTACCTTTTATAACCATTCCCACTGACCGCCGCACCTCCCCCATTCGTTGGCGTGGCTGCCACTATCTCACTCAAGCAAGAACTATGTCACCTGCCTTTAAAGCATGACTTTGTGGGTCTTGCACAAAGTGTCATGGGTCACGAGAAATGCGGGGATTAAGACACTGCAGGATCCCCGTCGCCAAGAGTCCGGAACGAACCACGCTGGCTGGGATCGTCCCTCCCCTTAGATAACCGTGTGACATCGATATCGCTCCATGCGATGCACGATGTCGATTTCGATAATAGTAAGGTGTAGGTGTCGCACGACATCTGTCGGGGTGTAATGAATGTCCGTTCATAATGACAGAATGGACGAGGTCAGAGACTGCCCGACTCAGGTAGTTGAGTTGTCGTAATTGAGTAAATAATTCCCACGGGGTCAAGGTTGGTTCATCCTCTGCCTCTGTCTACGTTTGCGTCTCCGTCTACGTCTGCGTCTGCATATACGCCTTTGTCTTTTTCAGTCTCGGTCTTATGTACCTTTAAGACTTTCTTTTTTTTTCATCTTAATTCAATTCATATACAAGTATCATTCTTCATTCTTCTTCCTTCATTCTTCTTCCTTCATGACTTCTTCATTTGCGACTTATGCATCGCAGTTCCTCAACCGCCAGAGGAGCCCCGGAGGACTCACATCCTTATCCTCAGAACAGCCTCTCTTCTTCTCCTTCTCTACCGACGATGGATCACAGCACAGTCCTGGGCACGCTCACAGAGGAAATGATTCTGATCTTGATGATGGCGGTGACCCCCATCTCCGCGGTAGTGAGAACACGGCAGGACTTACCAGCATCGCCAACACCCGCAGGGACATGCCCGATGAAGGGGATGATCCATACCTTCGCTTGGATGAAGTAGATCCAGGTTCCCAGTATCCATCAGCTTCCGCTCGCCTTCTTGGGTCTTCACATGCATCTTTAGAACAGAGCAGAGGTTGGTTGGCACACCAACCCACGCAACTCAGATCCCCATCCCCCTCCTCATCCGAACTCGACGACGACCCATTAATACCGCCGCCTCCTGGAGCGCGCTCGGCGTTCACGCCGTCTCCGCCTCCGCCACCTCCGCCCCATCTTTCTTTATCTCTCACTCAATCCCTACTTCCTCGCGATGGCCACACGCGGCCCGTTGACCTCTTCTCCCTTCCCGACCCGCGTTACATATCGTCCCGTTCACGGAGAAAGTTTCATGATCCAATTTGGACTTCTATCTGGCTGACAGGTCTTTCTATCTGCGTCATTTCCTCACTCGTCGCCCTCTTCCTCACCCACAAACCTTCTGACACTCCGCGCAGTTTTCCGCTCCCATATACTACATTCCTTCATACTGTACCCCTTCTTGTCATATTAACATTCATCAGCGCTGGAGTATCGTACGCCCACATCATCCTTCTGAGGGTATTCGTCAAACCTGTTGTCGTCGCCACGACCGTCTTCGTTCCCGCAACCCTCCTGGTCTCCTTCATTTGGGCGTTTTCGGGGAGTTTTATGTGGGATGGCGACACTGAACCAACCTGGGGTGAAACATGGGGGTACGCCTTTGCGCCGCTGCCATCACACGACCAGCCACTAACGTCCTCTTCGCACTCTAGCTTACGTCTCTTCTCACTAATTCCGCTCGCTCTCGCACTTATCACAGGACGACGACTCTTGGTGCTACCACAGAAGATATATTCGACGTCCTCTGTGCTGACACTCACCACACAGCTCCTCTCTTCACATCCACTTTTACTCCTCTTATCGCCTACGGTTCTGCTCGCGGCACTTCTCTTGTCCATTCCCTTCTTGACCCTAACCTTCCGTCTACTCCTCGTCGGTTACTTCTCCCGCCCGAGTTCGGGTCTTGAATGGCATTTGCATGGATGGGCGAACTGGGCAATCACAGGGACCATTTCGATGTGGTTTTGGACATGGGCAGTCGCGCGTGGTGTATTGCGCGTGGCGACGGCTGGTGTCATTGCCGCTTGGTACTTTGCTGAGTGAGTCTCTGAATTAACTATATGCCTCCGTAACCTCATTCACGACGGTCAACGTCACCCCGTTTGCAGACCCACGGCCATTCCACCACCTCCGATGGACACGCATCGGATTCATGCAGCCCTCTATCGCGCGTCGCAACCCTCACTCGGCAGCATCGCGCTTGCGGGCCTGCTCCTTACCCTCACACGCATGCTCCTTTTGTTTACGGTCTTCTTGCGACGTGTTCCGGTGTACCTTCCCATCGCGCTGCGCGTGTACACTGGTCCATTACTCTTTGCAGCAGGCTACCTCGAGGATGCGGCGGGAAGTTTGAGCAAGTACGCGCTGATCTATGTCGGCCTCACAGGCGAGGGCTTTTGGGTCAGCGCACGTCGGGCAAGGGCGCTTGTAACGGGTGCAGAGAGTGGGGCAGGACGGTTGAGGAAGAACTTCAAGTCGGAGCGTACGTGCTACTTACATGCACCTATGAATTGCAACACTTATCGTTCATTTAGCCCCACTGACACTGTTAAAGATTACGCCGCTGAGCTTGACGCTGCCATTCGCGTTGACAGCATACCTATTTGTCGCGCATACACTCGGTGCACCTGACCAGGCACTCGAGGCTGCTCTCCTCGCCGCCGCCGTCACCGCGCTGGTTGGCCTATTCTGCGTGGGACTTGTTACTGATACGTATGTGGCTTTTCGCTGCCTCTGGTCTTCTTTCCTGAGTTAAATTTTTAAAAATAAGTGCGGATACGTTATATCTGTGCTATTGCATCGACAAGGAAACTGGAGATCGGCGTCGTGCCGAGGTGTTTGAGCTGGTACGTTCCTATCAATACATGCCCCTTTCTCGCACCGTTTGATGTTATTTTTATCCTTTGCAGTTTGAATACAACTCGCGACGTCAACAACAAGCAGAGCAACCACAGCGACAGCAACAGACAGCGCGGATACATCGTCCGCAGCCTGCACCTGCACCCGCTCCACATGCTCCGCAACCAATCTCACAGCGCGTCGAGGGCATTGTATCGCCAGAGTCGTCGCCCGAACTTAGCCCAACTGATTTTCAGCTCGATCTTGAAGTTGGACGGCACCAGCACCGCCCACCGCATCCGCGTTTGCCCTTTCCTCAGTCTCTACCCCCACCAGCAGAGCCACAGGCTCAACAACATATTGCACAATCGCTACGGCGTGAGGAGAGCAGCGAGATGAATCCATTCTTGCCTGATCTAGATGTGGAGCCGGAACCTGAGCCGGTGCCAGAGGGGCGCCGCACGGGGTATGATGTTGGCAATCCCAACCCCACCACCGCTCAAGCTGGAAAGCATGGCGAAGAGGACGATGACGAAGGAGAGAATGACATGGCAGCATCGGCGCTGTTCCCGGGGTCCGACATTTTTTGAGGGAGTTCTGGGCCTTAGAGATGCGTCGTCACTCTTGTCGTCGTATATACAATGTGCTCTCATCTTTTTTTTTCTTCTTTTTTTTTTTTGTAATGAGCTTTTCTTTTTTGGTTTTACCTTGAGTGGGTGAGCGGAGGATCATCATTTCTAGCCCGTGGTTGAGTTTGCGTTTGGCCGAAACTTTAACCGCCTCCTGCTCCTTCATACCGTCGAGATGGTATACCAATTAGTCCAAAGTTCAGTACGTTGGTTATGAGTTGGGTAGTTCGTGGGTGGTTAGTCTAACTCCCCCCCCCTCAACCCCGATACTCCCATTGCGCTAAAGCCATGTTGGCTCAATGGACAGTGTGAATTCGAAGGCCAATCTCTATCAGATCAGTCTTCTCGTGCTTCCTAGATTGGCGCGAGGAGGGAAAGGCTCTCGCCGCCTATAATGTCAATGTCGTCACCTGTCCATGAGCACATATCGAGGCGCCTACCACTCGTGGGCATATTATCAGTTTAATTGGGCTTCATTAGGGCGCTCTTCGGGCTTTGATTTGGTTTTAATCAACGATGCTCATATTCGAGGGGATCTTTCCCTCCTTCTGTGACATGGCCCCTTTCACTAGACCGACTCTGATCGCTCTGCTCCGGGGTATACGATTTATCAAGCACGCTCTGAAGTCCTTCATAGTTCGCTGCTTGTTCTTTTGGCCATATATCTTGCGCGACTTGAAGGATGCTTGGTCACAGTGCTCCCATGCTGGTTCCAGAAACTCGGATGGCCGGAAGAGGAATGGAGAATTGGGAGGAGGACCTCCATCTTCTCAGACATCGCTGAACTTGAAGCGTATACGATACGACGTAATATCTGCAAGCCGGGTCCCCGAGAAGGCCAGCGAGCCGAACCCTGGGTATCCATTGCAAAGATCGGGCAGTGCAGAGGAATCTCACCCTCTACAACACGCTAACGCGTCACTTCCCGCTGTATCGCAGCCCCATAGGTCACATAGTCCTACATCTACTTTTGCATCTTCATTGCCAGGTTCTCCGCAACGCTCAGGCAGTCCGCTCCCCGTGGATGGCACTCGCGATTCTACTAGTCCATATCGGTCTGAGAGCCCACGTGGCATCAAAGTGCAATTGACCGTTCATCGATCGAACACGCCCCTCGCCTGGTCTCACTCGCGTGCGACTTCGAGACAATTTACTGGAACTCCTTCACTCAGCCGCCCTCCGAGTGTATCCCTATCCCCATTCCGTCCATACACGTCTAGCAGACCTAGTACACCAGCGATAGTTATAGGTCTCAACGAATCACGTCCGAGTGTAATCCGAAATTCGCAGGATGACATTCCAGCTAGTCCCTCCCCCGATATCCTGGTTCAGCCACCCTCTAGGTCGGAGACCATGACATTATCGCAAGGCACCCACAGCCCTCCTTATCCTCAACCTGTCTTCCTACACGGCTCAACATCAAGTCTTTCTCCAATGCCGCTATCGCCCGCTATGTCAAATAACTTGTCATTGGACCCTCGAACAGAAAATAATTCACTGGATGGGTTAAACGAGAGCGCTCGTCACAGTAGCGCGAGCATAACGTCAGGCTACTTGGCTCCTGAACCGACCCAGGCACACGCTATGCCTTCATTTCCGCAAACCCCGTTCTCAGGCTCACGCGCGTCAATCACAAGTATCGTAGTCACCACGAATGCATCAGCAACTCAGCTTAGTTCGTCAAAGATCTACATTCGCCCTATGAACACCGAGCAAGTATCGCGCTACATGAAAAAGGGTGATGTGTGAGAGCACTTTCTACGGGGACTTTCTGAGAATCACTACCTGACATGAGCTTAGGCCTCGAACGGACCCCAAATTTATATTAGGGCCTGTGGATGTCTACCTACCTCAGTAATTTACCCCTCTTCCCTGACCCTGACACCATTAAAACTCACTACGCTTTGCCCTGTCAGCTCGTACTCTAAAGCGGGCGACTGGGTGCCTGTCACCTGCCCAGCAGGTGCCCTTTATTTTATCATGAAGAATGGGTCAGTCAGCCCCTTATTACGGTACTCCGCATTCAAACTTAATCCGTGAAGCGAGCCTTTACCGATGTATACATGTATAACGCCGATCTGAGGGCCGAAATTAACGAGCTGGCCAAACAACTGAACAGAACCTTTTGGGACCTCAAACATCGTTCCCCTCAGTTGAGTACGATCTAGTTTTAGACCGTACGAAAACGAAGGACGGCAAATCATTCACCTGGTCTTACTATTACGTCGATCACAAAACCAGAACTTTGTTTTGGTTAGATTCATATGACGGCAAATATACTTTACTGAGCGAAGCACGCGGCCTAACTGAACCTGGTCATGTCAGTGAGTACTTCTCCATTCATCTGGATTGCTAACAACAGTAACTTGACACATCTCAGAATTTCGACTAGAATCTCTGTATTGGTAAGACTTTCATATAATGCTGGCATTCGCACTGTCAATTACTGTATTCCAACCCCAGGGAACACTGGTCGTTGTATCCCACTGGTCACACAAAGCGTAGCTTCCCGTACTATGCATTCAAAGAACTGTTTGGACTTTTGTTAAGTAGCAGTATTGGTAATACCTCCATTTCTCCTTCTGCCCTAGTGCGCTAAGGAATAGCAGATTCTTTAACCTCCAAAGTTTCGACTTCGCCATACAGCGCCACCGATATGCAGATGATGCTTGGTTTTGTCAAAGAAGCCGAGGGCAAGTCCATTTTTTGGTGTTTTGGAGGCTGTGTTAACAACCCGCAGCAGCCCTTGGCGCAACAGATCCTTATGCGATAAGCCCAGTGGGTAATGCAGACAACTCTATCCAAACCTTTTGAAACTCTGATAGTCCTCCATACCTTCCTCTAGCGCGATTACTATCTTTTTTTGGTGTGTCTTGATTCCGATCTCATTACCTCTTCCTGAGAGCTTG
>WTXG01000452.1:0-21822 GCA_022496185.1 Multifurca ochricompacta | reverse complement strand
GCGAGTTCGAGCACGGTGCGAAGGGAGAATAGCTCTCCGATCCAAGGTGTAGTTTACGATCGACTTGACTTTGGGCTGAAGCGTGGTGACAAGTTGCATTCCGGAAGAATCCTTAAAAGGACAAGACCCCAGTCAGACGATACGAAAGAGTGCGTTGGGAGGGGGATGACTTACACCTACAGTCACTCACATTCCAATGATACCGACGGCCTATCCCTCCAGTCCTTCACCTTCACACCTTCTTCCCACTCACCCTCCTCGGTGACGTCCCACTGCCACTGTGAAATACGCGTCCACGGAAATCACCAAGACCTGGAATGAAGGATACCAACACCCATGAAAAGCAGGTACCCCGTGCCTCGATCTCCGCGTCATCGTCTCCATCATGTCGGTGAGGTGCCATTTGCCCGTCGCCTCATCCGATGAGGCGTACGTGAGCTCGTGTTGTGGTTTTATGTGGCGCATGAACTTGTACTTTTCGACCATTCGCTTGAGGTAAGCGAGGATCTTAGCCTCAGAGGCGTACAATCCGGACCAGTCTACCTACCACCGTCAAGATCGCGTCAGTTGGTAATTCTAAAGGTGGATGAGTGTTTTCTTGGCCCGCTTCTTCTGAGAAAGCGACGCACATTGGTCTCGAAGGTTATATGGTACTGGATAGACGCGCGAACGGGGATATCCAGCTTGAGAGCGAGCGACGACCAGGGATGTGTCTTACACTGTGGGAGGGTATATCACAATGGGAGTCCCTGTTCGTTGAGGGCTGAACTGAAGGCTGAAGATGGATGTATTTGTTAACGAACCAAGTACCGCCGATCCCCTTCTCCCTCGATGTTTGGCTTCCGCGCAAAGCTATAGAATAATGGAACCTGGTGAGAAACTATAGAGAACAAAAGAAGAATGTTTCTGACCGAATGGTTGCGAGGATGCCACAAAATCCGGCACCGATGCATACAACTTTGATAGGGACTCATCAACGGCAAAGTGGCCGAGTTGAAAGTTCTCAGAGCGATTCCTGGTGTTCTCACGCGTTTGGCAAGAGGCCATGTTGATAGAAATGGGTTTGCTCACTTGAGTGCTAAGCTTTAAATATTAAAGAGTATGTGAGGGTTGGGTTTTGCGGGTATAAGAACCTTGGCGATTCTACCTTGGCTGAGTTGCGCTTAGAGCTGAGCTCACCCAACTCTTCCCCACCACTGACATCCCTAAAGTAGTACTGTTGTCGCACGACATCCTTAAAGTGGTAATCTTGTCACACGACTTTGATTTGTAATAATATTTATTTTAAAAAGGGAGTTATCGTTGAATATTTATTTTAAAACGGAAAGTTATCAACAAAATAAATATCATTACAAATCAGTTGGAATAAGATCAGATAAGGATTAGATAAGAACTTTGGTGTTCTCACTCGTTCTCACAACTCTGTCTAACTATTTTACAAGATTTTTACACCATGCCTTGGAACATTTTTTTGTAGCAGGAGTGTTATTGCCCATTGCATGGACAGGAGGAGGGAGGATGTTAAGCATTTTCACTATTAGGTTTTTTTTGGAAATTGATTTTATTCATGCTTCAGGGCCATGCCCAAATCACACAGCTACTACCAGTACATAGTAACTACTGTTGTGAACATGAGAGAAGGGTAGGGACCGCCATGTGTGAAACCTCTTGGTAGAGGGAAACAAGAGAGACAGTGTGTAATAGAGGAGTGGGGAGGGGAAGAGAGTCTGTGTGTTGGAGAAGAAAGGTGAACTTACCCATACTAGCCAACATCACTAACTCAGACCTAATCCAGCCCACGAGGTCATCTCACCAAAGGAGGCCTTGTGAAGGCCCACATGTCCTGGAGTGCGTGAGGGAAGGTGAGGGGGGTGAGGTCGTCGCATGAGCAGACCCAGAGCCAGTCTTTCGCTATTAGTGAAAACATTGTATACATGTCACATGACTTTGATGCGTAATGATTTTTTGTTGATCAACGATAACTTTCCTTTTTAAAATAAATATTATTACAAATCACAGTCGTGTGACAATATTACCACTTTAGGGATGTCAGCGGTGGGGGAGTTGGGTGACTTATTATTGATCGTGATAGACAATTCCACATTGCACGCACAACAAGTTCTTTCGACAATTAAGTAGTTATATTTCTCTCACTCGTTAAGTAGTATATAAGGACTCTACTTTGTACATGTTCACTTCAGTTTTGACCACAATAGCTAAAACCCTTTTAACAGCTGCTTACATTAACTGCACTGGCCTCGCGGCAAATGTAGTAGTATAAAAATCAATTTAAAAAATAAATATAAAAAATGGCTAGATGGTCAGTCATGGTCCGTTCTGGTGCCGCATCTGCAAAGTTTGGTTTCACTGGTCCTCCAAGATGCAGTATCTATGTTGTCTCTTGTCACCTCTACATCCCAGCGTCTATCTTCGTTTTAAGGCGGCTATCTATACATAAACCATCGATAACCGCCGCCTTTCCCAGGGATCCTCTTTCTCTTCCCCATAACCCAGTCTAGCTTCATGTCTTCAGCTCCTGCCTCCTCTTCTCATTTCAAACTCATCCTAGATACTGCCCTAGATCAGTATCTTACAAACACAGGCATAAATCTGTCCGAACACCAGCTTGTCGACAAGCTGAAAGGATGTCACACCGTGGACGCCGTGATCGACGTACTTCAAGGAGGAACCTCTCTGTTTAACAAGTTCCGAAACGGCAATCACAAGACGCGGCTTCTAAGGGAACTGAAACCAACCGTGAATATACTCCTCGCCCTCACGAACTGCGCACCACTCGTAAATGGCATTGGTTCCGTGAGTCCTAATTGGTGTTGCCCATTCACTATGACCAGCTTACAACATGTTCTCTTACAGGTGTTTCCACCCGCACAGGCCATATTTTCTGCTGTTGATGTCCTTCTCTCTGTCCGTATCTCTCTCCCTTGCTTACAACCGGTTATCTCACCTTCATTCTAAAGGCATCAAAGAAGATCAGTGATAACTACGATTCTCTACTCAACCTCTTTGAATCCATGCAAGGTTTTCTCATCCGCCTCAAGATTTACACTTCCCCTGAGACCCCCTTTACCGAGTCCATGGTCGAGATCCTCGTCAAGACGATGGCGGAACTGCTCACCATCCTTGCTCTGGCGACGAAACAGATCCAACAAGGACGAATCAGTGAGTGAACTACCGTTTTCATGTTCCCGCGATTAAACGTTTGGCAGGGGCGTACGGACGGATGTTGATAGGGGATAATGAGGTCCAGGACGCCCTTCAAAGGTTGGACAAATTGACCCAGGAAGAGTCTCTCACCGTAGCGGCGCACACATTTGGTACTGTGAACAAGATAATGTGTTCGTCATCCATTTCGTAGTAACATTATAGACAGGGCAGCTAAGACATTCTTTGCAGATGATCAGATGGACAAGAATATTCAGACATGGCTGTCGCCTCCTGACCCATCTACAAATCACAACATTGCGCGGAAACTTTATCACAAGGGAACCGCCAAGTGGTTCGTTGAAGGCGAAAGATTCAAGGAATGGAAATCGAAGGGTTCGCTTCTATGGTTAAACGGTAATGGTAGGTTGACTGCGTTATCTGGGTGCTTCTTGTTGCTGACGGTCTTTTCTTGAAAGCGGGCTCTGGCAAGAGCATCCTTTGGTACGCTTGCCTAGTATTATAGGGTGTCACCAGCACTCATCTGAATGGTCAGTTCCACCATCGTTGATGATGTCCAGCGTCTGCGTTCTGCTGGATCTGCCTACTTGGGATACTTTTATTGCGACTTTCGAGACAAGGAAAAGCAAAATATTCGTGGTCTACTGTCCTCTCTCTTGATACAGTTCTGTTCCCAGTCAGATGCCTACCATGCCATCGCCTCTGAATTGTACTCGAAACATGATAATGGCAAGAAGCAGCCCGATGAGAAAGTTCTTGCAGAAGCTTTGAAGGCCATTCTCGTAACACCCGTTCAGGACCCGATGTACATCATCATTGACGCCCTTGACGAATGTCCCCTCTCTGGAATGCCGTCTAAACGCGAAGAAGTATTAGACCTTATCAAAGACCTCGTCGACCTCCGCCTCCAAAATTTAAGGATCTGCGTCACTAGCCGCCCCGAACCAGATATTCAGAAAGCCTTTAAAAAGCTGGCGCATTTTCCTGTATCCCTTCATGCGGAAGGTGGGCAAACGCGGGACATCTCCGAATATATCTACTCAACGGTCAACACGGACCCCATGATGAGTGAGTGGGAGGCGAAGAGAAAGGAACTCGTGATCAAAACGCTCTCGGAAAAGGCAAATGGAATGTAAGCTTCAAACCAAAACGAATATTTATTTCGCGATCATTATTCATGTCATGATGTAGGTTTAGATGGGTTTTCTGCCAACTGGAGACACTGCGCCACTGTCAACCGAGGAACTTCTATTCGACGCTCGATTCACTCCCAAAAACACTGGATGAAACATATGAGGCCACGCTACGGAGGATCAATGATAATGACTGGAAATTCGCTCATCGCCTATTCCAATGCCTTGCGTTCTCTGCTCGTCCACTCCGAGTCGAGGAGGTCGCGACGATGCTTGAATTCGATTTCGACGCTGGCAATATGCCAAGGCATGACATAACCTGGCGAAACACGGACTCTGACGGAACTGTACTGTCCACATGCTCCAGCTTGGTTGTCATTGTCAATCATGTTTATGACAAAGGAGAAGAGAGTCGTGTTGTACAGTTTGCGCACTTCTCTGTGCGGGAATTCCTGACCTCAGATCGGCTGGCGGGATCGACGGAAAGGCGCTACCACGTTCTCCCCAAAGAATCGCATAGAGTGCTTGCCCAGACATGCCTGAGCACACTGCTTCAATTCGACAAGACCACGGACGCCGATACTATCTTGAACTTCCCGTTGTCTCGATATGCGGCAGAACACTGGGTCGGTCACGCACGATTCGAGGATGTCTCCCTGGATGTACGAGATGGAATGGAAACGTTGTTTGACCCAGACAAGACGCACTTCATAGCTTGGATTGGAATACATGACCATGACAGGCCCAACTCGGGGGGGACAAAAGACACTTCAGTACACCCAATATACTACGCGGCTCTCTGCGGCTTCCCTGGGCTGGTGGAATATCTCGGGATTAAGCAACCTGGGAGGGTGAATACTCGAGGTGGCAATTATGATACACCATTACAAGCGGCATGCGTGATAGGCCAAATGGAGATCGTGAAATGGCTGGTAGGCCATGGCGCTAATGTTAATGCGAGGGGCGGCCATCGTGGATATCCTCTGCAGACAGCGGCATTCAATGAACATTTGGAGATCGTGAAATGGCTGCTAGACCATGGTGCCGATGTCAATGCATTGGGCGGCGATTATGGATATGCTCTATATGAAGCGGCATTAAATGGACACTTGGAGATTGTGAAATCGCTGCTAGACCATGGCGCTTATGTCAATGCGAAGGGCAGCCGCTATGGATATGCTCTGCAGGCAGCGGCATTAAATGGACACTTGGAGATCGTGAAATCGCTGATAGACCATGGTGCTGATGTCAATGCGGAGGGCGGCTATTATGGATATGCTCTGCAGGCAGCGGTATCCTATGGACATTTGGAGATCATGAAATCGCTGCTAGACCATGGCGCTGATGTCAATGCGAAGAGCGGCGATTATGGATATGCTCTGCAGGAAGCATCATACAAAGGACATTTGGAGATGGTAAAGTTGCTGCTGGACCATGGGGCTGATGTCAATGCGGAGGGCGGCCATTATGGATATGCTCTGCAGGCAGCGGCATTTAATGGACATTTCGAGATCGTGAAATCGCTGCTAGACCATGGCGCTGATGTCAATGCGGAGGGCGGCTTTTATGGATATGCTCTGCAGGCAGCGGTATCCTATGGACATTTGGAGATCATGAAATCGCTGCTAGACCATGGCGCTGATGTCAATGCGAAGGGCGGCTTTTATGGATATGCTCTACAGGCAGCGGTATCCTATGGACATTTGGAGATCATGAAATCGCTGCTAGACCATGGCGCTGATGTCAATGCGAAGAGCGGCGATTATGGATATGCTCTGCAGGAAGCATCATCCAGAGGACATTTGGAGATGGTAAAGTTGCTGCTGGACCATGGGGCTGATGTCAATGCGGAGGGCGGCCATTATGGATATGCTCTGCAGGCAGCGGCATTAAATAGACACTTGGAGATCGTGAAGTCGCTGCTAGACCATGGCGCTGATGTCAATGCGGAGGGCGGCTATTATGGATATCCTCTGCAGGCAGCGGTATCCTATGGACATTTGGAGATCATGAAATCGCTGCTGGACCATGGTGCTGATGTCAATGCGAAGAGCGGCCATTATGGATATGCTCTGCAGGAAGCATCATCCAAAGGACATTTGGAGATGGTAAAGTTGCTGCTGGACCATGGCGCTGATGTCAATGCGGAGGGCGGCCATTATGGATATGCTCTGCAGGCAGCGGCATCAAATGGACACTTGGAGATCGTGAAATCGCTGCTAGACCATGGTGCCGATGTCAATGCAATGGGCGGCTATTATGGATATCCTCTGCAGGCAGCGGCATTAAATGGACATTTCGGGATGGTGAAATGGCTGCTAGACCATGGTGCTGGTGTCAATGCAGAGGGTGGCCGTTATGGATATGCTCTGCAGGCAGCGGCATTAAATGGACATTTCAAGATCGTGAAATCGCTGCTAGACCATGGTGCCGATGTCAATGCAATGGGCGGCGATTATGGATATGCTCTGCAGGCAGCGGCACTCGGTGGCCATTTGGAGATCGTGAAGTCGCTGCTAGACCATGGCGCTGCTGTCAATGCGGAGGGCGGCGATTATGGATATGCTCTGCAGGCAGCGGTATCCTATAGACATTTGGAGATCGTGAAATCGCTGCTAGACCATGGCGCTGATGTCAATGCGAAGAGCAGCCATTATGGATATGCTCTGCAGGAAGCATCATCCAAAGGACATTTGGAGATGGTAAAGTTGCTGCTGGACCATGGGCTGATGTCAATGCGGAGGGCGGCCATTATGGATATGCTCTGCACGCAGCGGCACTCTATGGACATTTTGAGATCATGAAATGCCTGATCGAGCACGGTGCGAGGATCAATGTGTGGGAGACTATAAAGCGAATAGGTCAGTCTCCGTGGTTGATGATTGAGGCTCTAATCAACATAGTAGTCTATCTTATTTGGATACGCGTATCGGAATGTAAATCTAAATGATCAAATGCATATAATGATTGTTTGTCTGGGCTGGCATCTCCTGTATCTATCTGTGCTGTGGCTGCTATTCCAACACAATGTGTAGAGCTACAAATATGGAACTGTTTTTGGAAGGGCACCTTTTCAATGGTTTTCTGAAAGTCAAGGGGACTACTTTCTATGTATATATGAAGGACAGCTTAGTTAGGTTATGTTGGAATAGCAGCACGGATAGATACAGGAGATGCCGGCCCGGACCAACAATCATTATATGCATTTGATCATTTAGATTTACATTCTGATATGCATATCCCAATTAAGATAGACTACTGCATTGTTTAGAGCCGCAGTCTTCTACCACAAAGACTGAGGTTAGTACTGCTCTCATTTGTAGCTATAGTCTATTGAGATGAGCTGGGCTCCTGGGTGGACTCAATCTCATCAGGAAAGTGACATTTTGCTGGATTGGCTAGTGCTAGCCATTCCAGCCAATCGAGCAATCTGGATTCTCTGTTAGCTCTAGCAGGCTTGTCTGGATGCTTAGAGCTACTTTTCAAAAGTAGAGCTACTTCTCTTACCTTTTCTGAATTCACTTTTATTTTTTTCTCACTCCAATTTTCACATTAAAAATACAAATCTATTATAATATTTATACTAATACAAATTAGACTAAAGGGGACATATACAACTGGGGTCCTGGGAGTTGTGGAAGCACAGAGTTGTGGAAATGCCAAAGTGAAAAAAAAAACAAAAGATATTAGCTCCCAGCAGATCAGATGAACACAGAAGACTTACTAATGTTGTGTCCATCACAAGTGTTTCACCAAACAGCATTTAAAAGATGACAGCTCCTGGTCTGATATAAGTGACCAAAGTAGAAGGGCCTAGCAACAAAAGGGCTGTCGGAAATGGATCAATATGGCCAGGTTGGATCAATCACTAAGTGTGTGGTACTAACAAGCAAGTTGTGTGTTGTGCAGTAGCATGCAGACTGCATTTCACCTTCCTGTGAATAGTTTGATACCTTACTTGATTAGACACAATCCTTCTTTATCTTGGTTACTATAAGCACACTCATTTACAGTATTTAAAGGATGCTTTTACTGTACAGTTCACTTCAGTTCTGACCAACACAACTGAAGTGAGTATTTTGTTATCTTATCTTTACCTATGTAGCTAACACATACTAGTTATAACTACCATTCTAGGTAAAGACTAATATTATCAGTTCTGACCAACACAACTGAATTATAACTACCATTCTAGGTAGTTTGGATTATCTAACCTCAGGCTGCATTCATTAAGGGCATACACAGAGAGAATGAAAAGCACACCATAGCCCAAAGAGAAAGTCAAGATGGGCTCAAGAAAACCATCCTCCTGGGAAAATGGTAATGAGAGTAAGAGAGAGCAACTCAAGAATGAAATAGGAAGGGCATACCAAGTGTAACAAGCCAACAACTGCTCACAGGCAAGAGAACACCAAACACACTGCATACAAGTATGACAACATTGCTGGAAATATGAAATAGTAGAGCCTCACCTCTCTTCATGGCACCCACATGGTCAACCAGACTAAGTTCAAAGTTAAAAAGTTGTCAGTGATAGAAGGAAAAAAGAGCTTATATTTACCTTTCTGCATCTAGCCCTCAATAAAGAGAAAAGATCCTGTCATGGAAGGAAGTGACATAGTGAGCATGAGTAACTTGGCCACAAAAGAGAGAGATGGAGGAAGAGGGAGAGGGAGATTGTGAGAGGAAAAAGGAGAAAGATAAATGTGAAGATGATGTGGGGAAGACAGCTTTTTGATTGGAGTGTGGAGTGAGAATTGTGTGTGTGGCATGGAAAATGTAGTTTTTTTTTTTGAAATTGAGTTTCATATGCACTTTCAGGATGGCACCAAATTGTGTGGCTACATCTACTTGACAATGTACAGTGGGTCAAAAAACTGTCCTGATGTTTGCACCATTTCTAGTATTCACTTTCGCTGCCTCTGCTGCCATTGATGCCTTCACCACCACTAATGTGGTCGTAGAGGCTTTCCCTATAGAACAGGTATGGCACAGCCTACACTAGATACTACTGTCGGAAATGGATCAATATGGCCAGGTCGGATCAATCGCTAAGTGTGCGGTACTAACAAGCGAGTTGTGTCTTGTGCAGTAGCACTAGGACTGTGTTTCATCTTCCTGTGAATACCTTGATACCTTACTTGATTAGACACAATCCTTTATTGTCTCAGTTACTATAAGCACACTCTTTTACAGTATTTAAAGACGCTCTCACTGTACGGTTCACTTCAGTTCTGACCATCATAACTGAAGTGAGTATTCTGTTATCTTATCTTTACCTATGTAGCTAACGCGCACTAGTTATAACTACCATTCTAGGTAAAGACTAATCAATATACAGTTCTGACCATCATAACTGAATTATAACTACCATTCTAGGTAGTTTGGATTATCTAACCTCAGGCTGCGTCCTTTAGGTTATGGGCCCTGGCCGTAACTGAATTAATCCAGAAGAAGATCAAATTTCATACACAAGCTTCCTTACTCAGTAATTCATGCATTTTTGCATCTCCTGATAAGGCAAGCCTCTGTTCTTTTGTAGTCCTATTCCCTGGTCCCTGGAACCAGTGGATCGGTGTAGACTGGGCCCCTCACCGGGCTTCGCGCGAGCTGTGCGATGGAGCGTGGCGACGCTGAAGCATGTGTGAGCAATCCCTAATCGGGACTGGACCATTTGCGGTTCAGAGCGTACAGTTGGATACATTGGGACTTGATCGGTCTTCACGATCTGGGTCTGACAGCTCCTCTACCCAGATTGGAAATCGTCACTTACACGCACCATGGCACCTGCATTTACTTTCCCACCCTCTGCTGCAATCGAGATCCTAGATGGATCGAACTGGCCAGTCTGGTCAGCGCGAATGATGGCTCTGTTCTGTTTGAATGGCGTCCAGAACCACCTGCTTGAAGACAAGCCTGCTAGCCCTCCTGCTGATTGGGAGGCTACTGAAGGTGTTCTCCTAGCAATCCTCGAGCTCTATGCTCAGAAGGATGTCTGGACAGCCGTGGCAGACGATACTAAGTTTGTCACATGTAAAGCTAAATGGGACGAGCTCAAACGTGTCTATGGGGGAGTCGGATCCATGTCCGCTTTCAACACTTGGTCTGCCCTCACCGGCACCGTGCTGGACGAATCCTCCCCCATGCTCCCACAATTGCAGAAACTTAATGATGCCCGCGTCACACTGAAAAACAATGAGATGGAGATTTCAGATCTCCAGTTTAGTTTCATCCTGATCAAAGCACTACCCGAATTGTACTCTGCTGTCGCGTCCACCATACTAGCATCCGGATCGCCGAAGGATCTTACCCCTCAGACTATCCAAGAGTGGATTCTGAATGAGGAAGGTCATCGATCCGGTGGTTCCACCTCACTCAACAAAGCTGCGCCCATCAAACAAAAACATGACAAGAAGAATACCAAATGTTTCTACTGTCAGAAGAAAGGGCACAAGGCTGTAGAGTGTTGGAAGAAGAAAAAGGATCTGGAGGAGAAGAAGGGATCAGAGACCACGCAGGCCAGTAACAAGGCCGTTAACGCACATCTAGCAGTTCAGACAGCGTCTATTGTAGAGATAGGCGATGACAATGACGATCTCCGCGTTTCCTTGTACTTGGCTGTGCGATCACGTTGGATGATGGACTCCGGCGCAACGCATCACATCACCCCAAATTGGTCTGACTTTATTCAGTATACTCCGGCGGCTGGCATTGTACGCCTGGGAGATAACTCGAATGTGCGACAAATTGGGGTTGGGACTGTGGTATTCAAGACCACTGCAGGTAGTAGAGGTTCTGAGATCACCCTAAGCAACGTGCTGCACATACCAGATGTTACAACGCGTTTCATTTCTATGCGTGCACTTGCTCAGAAGGGGCTCAGATCTCTTTTACAGATAAAATTTTTACGATCTCAGTCCAAGACCGGACGGTAGCGCAGGGTTACCTGGAGGACAACCTATACTGGCTGGATGCCTCCATGGCTGGACTCAATGCGCACGCTCAAACGTCGCAACCTATCGACATCTGGCATCGCCGCATGGGGCATATGTCGTACAACGCCCTCAAGCGGTATCATGAATCCGTCAAGGGAATATCATTTGATGCTCTGATCGATCAACATCAGTCGCCATGCCCCGGGTGCGAGCTCAGGAAACACACGCGACTCCCCTTTAAGTCCTCTCACAAGCGATTGGACTGGTGGCTACAGATTGTTCACAGCGATCTGGCCGGGCCGATGCAAGTTCAGTCTATTCAAGGCGCACTCTACATTACAACATTTATCAATGACTACTCTAGACATGGTGTGGTCTACTTCCTCAGATCCAAAGATCAGTGTGCAACAGCATTTCGGAAATTCCTAGCTTGGGCTGAGACTCAATCATCGGAAAAAATGCTAGCCTTGCACTCAGATCGCAGGGGGGAGTACATGTCAGGCGTGCTTAGAGCTGTACTGGACGAATGGGGGATCGAGCATAAGTTGACGATGCTGGGATCGCCGCAACAAAACGGCATAGCCAAGAGATGGAACAGGACCATCATGGACAAGGCGCGCTCTATGTTACACAGCGCTGGCCTGTCCCTTGGCTTCTGGGAGTTGGCAGTGGACACTGCCGTTCATACTTACAACAGAACTCCCACCCGAACTATAGGTTGGTGCACGCCTCACGAGCTCTGGAGTGCTGGTCACACTCCGGACATCTCTTATTTCCGTGTCTTCGGATGCAAGGCATATGTTCATGTGCCTGAGAACAAGCGAAGAAAGCTCGATCCGAGATCAATCGAGATGACACTTGTTGGGTATGAGCCGGGTTCTAAGGGTTACCGGCTATGGAACAAGAGTACCCGAGCAGTCATCCTGTCACGCAACGTGACATTCGACGAACGCTCCTTCCCATTTCAGGACAATGGTGAGCCGTCCATTTGTTCTGATCAACCTAAGGCCCTGGAGGGGCCACTGGCCATTACATTCCCTATGGCTGTCCCTACGCAAACTCAAGGGGAGGTCGATCCACCAAGGACGCCATCCCCTGTTGCCACACAAACCCCAAGTTCTGGTAATACAGTCTGGGCTACCCCGCCTTCACGCCCCGCAATGCAAGAGCCCCCGCCCCGCGCACCGCACAACCGGTTTCTCCGGACTCAGCGGACCGTTGTCCCCACTTTGGAGGACGTGCCCCCTCGGAGACTGCAAGAGAATCCTCGCAGGAATCCACGCTACTTTGGCGATGATAATGCCGAGTTAGGTGAGGATGGGCGACTCGGGCATCGTGCTCTGCTTGCGGCGGCTGCTTATAGTGATCCGCTCACATATCGAGAGGCGATGAAGTCAGACTATGCTAGCGACTGGCAGGACGCATGCCAATATGAAATGGACACACTAGCCAAGAATGGAACTTGGACACTGGTGGACTTACCGGCCGATCAGAAGGCTGTGAAGTCCAAGTGGGTTTTCAAGCGCAAAGCCAATGGACGCTTTCGCGCACGCTTAGTTGCTAAGGGATTCATGCAAATTCAAGGTATTGATTATGATGAAATATTTTCTCCAGTAGCCCGGTTCGAGTCTTTGAGACTACTGCTAGCATTGGCCACGCTAGAGGATTGGGAGATCCATCAAATGGACGTCAAGTCGGCATTCCTGAACGGACTACTGGATGAGGAAATTTATATGGAGCAACCGGAGGGTTTCATCACATCGGGCCAGACGAATAAGGTATGCCTACTGAAAAAGGCAATTTATGGACTCAAACAAGCCTCACGCGCATGGAACTTGCAATTCCATGGAGTTCTATTGGAGCTCGGCTTCACGCGCACTTTCTCTGATGCCAGGGTATATGTGCATCGTCGCCAAGATGGGGAGGGTACAGCAATTATAATCCTCTATGTCGACGACATCACTATCTTAGGTGATACTCTCAAGGAGGTTAACCGGATCAAGGGGATCTTATCTAAGCACTATGAAATGACAGATCTAGGTGAGATTGACTCATATCTTGGAGTCCAGATCACACGCGACAGATCTATCAAGCGTCTGGAAATTGATCAATCACGGTACATTGGAGAGATCGTTGCACGCTTTGGGATGGCGGATGCGAACCCCGCGCGCACACCACTCCCTGCTGGGGCAGATGTCCATCTGGTAAAGCACACTGAACAGGCTACTCAAACAGAAATCACTTATTATCAACAAATTATTAGGAGCCTTCTGTATGTGCAAATTGGGACTCGCCCTGACATATCTTTCGCTGTAGTGCGTCTTGCGCAGTATGCAGCAAATCCTTCACTGCAACACCTGCGACTTGCCAAATATGTGCTGGCTTATCTAAGGAGCACAGCCAACCTTAGGCTTCGCTATGATGGAGCGCGTGGAGAGGGACTTGTCGGCTACTCGGACTCTAGTCTTGGGGACCACACCGATGATCACCATTCCACCTCGGGCTACGTCTTTTTACTCGCTGACTCATCCATTTCTTGGACCTCGCGTAAGCAGAAGACCGTCGCCCAAAGCACCACTCACGCAGAGTACATGGCACTTGCCGAAGCGGCAAATCAAGCCACTTGGTACCAGAGTTTCCTCTTGGAACTCGGCTACGATGTTACAGATCTGATTCCCTTACATGGCAATAACAAAGGGGCAGTCGACTTGGCTCTCAACCCCGTGACCGGGCGAAGGTCCAAACACATTGCTATCAAATTCCACGCCATTCGCGAATACGTCGAACAGGGACACATTGATCTAATCAGGTGTTACGAACCCCGTCTCTTCCGACTTTCTTTCTCTTACCGAACGACGACCCCTCCTTGCCACCTACTTTACATTATCAGATCACATCTCCATCGTGGGATCCTTCACGTGCCCTGCTCCCTTCCCCGTGATTGTCTTTGTCCATGTTTGTGTTACTGTACTTGTGTTTGGACTCTTATCTTATCCCTTATCTTTACGACCGGACACTTACTTAATCCCCTATCAGAAGCCAGGCTTTACGCCCTCCGCTTTCGTATATTCGGGCCCACTTGACTCCATTATCTTATCTATAGACGCCCATTCGATTACGTATATAAGTCCGCTGTAACTACCTTGTAGACCTCAGACTCGACTTATTGAATACATCAGTGTTTGTCTTCTGGACTTCCCCTTGAAACCTCTGACTCGATCGTCTCAGTGCTTTTGGCACTTTCCGCTTAACATTGTCACTCGGGAACAGCCCCGTTGACTTTGACTCATCCCCTTGTACTCCAAGAGGCCTTATTGGTCTCTTATCTGAACATATGAACGAAGCTGTCGCACAAGTCATGCAGAACGTCTCACACCGGACGTAACATCAAGTCGAGTCTCTCACAGTGGCTTCCAGCCGCAGCCAGACCCTCTTCCGGGAAGAACTCATCGAACGCAGAGACGAGAATAATCTTTCACAGCAAGTACTTGGCTCTGCCACCTGGAAAGACTTTGAAACCGAGTTTGGATACTACGTCTATCACGACGGACGATACCAACCGGTAGAATACGACGACGAGAAAAGAGTTTGGTATTGTATCCGATACTCGGACAGTCGAAACTCTTGGGTTACAACCAGACCTGCCCCACCTGAATTTGGACTAGGCCCGTGGAGAGAAAACCCTCCGGCCATTGTCACGGACTCCGAACCAGAGGAGTACGTAGAAGAACCTAGCGAAGAAGCACTGGTATTAGCGTCGTCTACAGCCCCAGTTGCACCCGAAGTTGTCACGTTCAGAGCCCCTGCTTTGACAACTCCCCAGATCTCTATACAATCCACCAACACCGTCACCCCGTTTTACCAAAACATGTCCACCATTGCTGCCCAGCTTCCAGACCCCGCCCCACCAGCCCCAGTGGCAGCACCACCAAACATTCCCCCCCCGTCTGGACGATTGTCAGGAGTGCTTCCCCAAACGTTCACCGGGGACCGCTCACAGAGCAAAAAATTCATGTTGGAGTTCACCACCTTTAAAAACTTCAACCATGACGTCCCACAGATTGTCAATCCATTTCAACGAGCCAATCTGTTCCTTTCCCTGATTCGGGGGGATGTGGTTGACAACTGGACCATGGAACAGCTGGAATGGCTGAACGAGCAAGTCGAAGGGGGGCGTCGTACCACTAGTGAAGGTCTTTGGGAGACCATTGCTGAGCGGTTTAAGGATGCCTTTACGGATGGGCAGGCCAAGCAGAAGGCAGCCCGGGAGTTAAAGTCCCTCAGAATGGAGAAGGGAGAGCTTGACGCATACGTCGCCAAGTTCAGAAGTCTAGCCAACAGGGCCGGCTATGACACAGACGAAGAGGCAACGTTAGACCTCTTTTCACAAGGATTGCCCAACCCCCTGGTCAAAAACATTATTCAGTTTCATCACCCTCATGACTGGGATACTTGGGTTGACACTGCTCGAAGACAGCAACAAGACTACCTTGACTTCCAGACAAGGTTTGGAGTTGACACCAAAAAAGGAAAGACCCGAGACCAGTGGAAGGCAGCATTCAGAGTGAAGCCCGCGCCACATGGCCAGAGGGATCCAAACGCTATGGATACCTCTGCAGATCGGGCCCGAGCTCGGGCAACACTTACGGAAGACGAGCGGCAGACACTAATGAAAGAAGGGCGCTGCTTCCGTTGCAGAGCATTGGGACATATGTCCTGGGATTGTCCCAAGAAAGGAGCACGAGTTGCTGTCGCCACGGTGGCACCGGAACACCCCATTCAGAACAACCCCCCCACCATGGACAAGCGGTCAAAAGAAGAAAAGGCTCAGGACATATGGGCCAACATGATGAAAGAAAGTGAGGAAGTGCACGCCATACTAGTAGAGAAGGCGTTTGCAAAGAAGGATTTTTGTTAGGCTCAAACCCATCGGCCTGGGCACGAGCACTCCATGTCACCTCTGTGTATGCTAGTCGATTCAAATCGTTAAAAATACCAGTCCATTTTGAAACTACACAGAGGACGGCCGATCGAGATATCTTAGTGGACTCCGGAGCCACAGATAATTTTATTCACCCATGACTAATTAAGACGATGGGTTTGGGACGGCTGGCACTTCCCCAGGAAAAGAACATTTGGAACATTGACGGAACGGCCAACTGCGCTGGAAAAATCACTCATTACACGGATCTGAAGGTCCAGGTCGGAGAGACTACGAAGAACATTCGTTTCCTGATTACAGATCTGGGAGATGAAGATCTTATCTTAGGGTATCCGTGGCTCGCTGCGTTCGAGCCCAAGATCAACTGGGCCGACGCGACAATGGATAAAGAATTGTACCCCACGATCATCACATCGATAGGCTACGACTATGCAGTCAGGCATTCAATGATAAAAGCCATGAACACGGGAGAAGAAGACCCAGGACGCTGTTACGCTACTAAAGCATTGGAGCTCGCCCAAAAGGCAGTACAAGGGCAGGCGGAGAAAACATACAGCGATATAGTGCCGAGTACCTACCATCGGCATTGGAAGGTGTTTTCTGAGGAAGAATCCCAGCGTTTCCCACCTTCCAGACCATGGGATCACGCCATAGACTTCCTCCCTGATACGCCAACCACAATAGATTGCAAAATCTATCCGCTGTCCCAGTCTGAGCAGGTGGCATTGACGGAGTTCCTGGAAGAACATTTGGCAAAAGGATATATTCGCCCATCCAAGTCGCAGTACGCATCACCCTTCTTCTTCATCAAAAAGAAGGACGGCAAGCTGCGACCAGTCCAGGATTATCGGCGAATTAACACATACACCATGAAAAACGCCTACCCCCTGCCGCTCATCTCCGAACTTATTGACACCATGAGGGATAAGTCCCTCTTCTCAAAGATGGACGTGCGGTGGGGTTATAACAACGTTAGGATCAGGGAGGGTGATCAGTGCAAAGCGGCGTTCAAGACAAATCAAGGATTGTTCGAACCCAATGTTATGTTCTTCGGCCTCACGAACTCGCCGGCAACATTCCAGGCCATGATGAACCACATCTTCTGTGATCTCATTCTCACAGGAGAGGTAGTGGTCTATATGGACGACATTCTAGTAGCCACCTCCGATGACCTGGACCACCACCAAAGTCGTGTACATCAGGTGTTGGACATACTGCATGAGCATGACCTCTATCTCAAGCCTGCCAAATGCTCCTTCGAACAGCGGAGCGTTGAGTACCTAGGGGTCATCCTGGAAGGAGGACAAGTACGCATGGATCCCATTAAGGTACAGGGAATCCGGGAGTGGCCCGTGCCGACCTGTGTCAAGGACGTCCGATCGTTCATTGGATTCTGTAACTTTTACCGACGATTCGTCAAGGGGTTTTCAGGCATCGCACAACCGCTGAACGACCTGCTGAAAAAGGATGTACCATGGCATTGGGATGCCACACAGCAACAAGCGTTTGAACAGATTAGGGCCCTCATTGGCTCAGAGCCGGTACTTATCCAACCAGACCTAGGCCGCCCCTTTGAAATGGAAGTGGACGCCTCGCACTTTGCGAATGGGGCAGTATTATACCAGAGAGACGCCGCACAAGTACTCCACCCAGTGGCGTACTATTCCGAGACTTTCTCCCCGGCTGAGAGGAACTACGACATCTGGGATAGGGAGCTTCTAGCCATAGTCAAGGCGTTGCGACACTGGCGACCCTATTTGGCAGGCACCCCTCATAAGACCGTCATTCACACTGATCATTCCAACCTCTTATACTGGAAGGAACCCCATAAGATCAGCCAGCGTGTAGCACGAGAGGTCTTGGAATTAGAAGAATATAACTTCACATTGAAACACATTGCTGGGAGTCAGAATGCTAGAGCGGATGCATTATCGCGCAGACCAGACATGCATACAGGGGAAGACAACAATAATGATATCACTGTCCTCCCAGAAGAGGTATTCGCCAAGACGGCCATAGTCAGTCTCCATGACATGGACCTTTGGGCACAAGTTTCCCAAAATATGAACCAAGACCTGTGTCGTTCATGGGCCGATGCTCACAATTTAAAAGAAATCAACGGTCTTTGGTGGAAAGATGGAGATTGACTTGTTGTCACCGGTGGTGACAACATTAAGAGGGGGGTGATCCATTTTCATCACGACCTTCCCTCCGCTGGCCATCCAGGCATTGCCAACACTTACGCCCTGGCCAAGAGAGACTATTGGTGGCCCAATATGAAGAAAGACATTGAGAGCTATGTACGAGGATGCGCATCATGTCAAGCAAACAAGGTGAACACGCACCCAAAAATCCCACCAATACTCCCCATCACTCCCAGTACCTCGACTCCTTTCCAGACCATTGCCATGGACTTCATTGTCAAGCTGCCCAAATCACAAGGCTTTGACACTATCCTTACAGTCACGGATCATGATTGCTCCAAAGCGGCCCTCTTCATTCCCTGCAACGAAACTATCACAGCCGAAGGAGTGGCGAAACTATACCTGAACCATGTATACTGTCACTACGGACTCCCTAAAAGGATCATCTCTGACCGAGACACCCATTTCACATCGGCATTTGCGAGGGCCTTATGCAAGACGCTGGACATCACACAGAACATCTCGACGGCATACCATCCACAGACAGACAGACAGTCCGAGCGGACGAATCAATGGTTAGAACAGTATCTCCGGTTTTGGTGCAACGGCAGGCAGGACGACTGGGCAGAATGGCTGTCGACGGCGGAATTCGCTCACAACTCATGGCCCAATGGAACGACGAAAGCCACCCCCTTTTCCCTTATCATGGGCTGGACTCCACGCACCATGTGGGCAGATAAGCCTATCAACATCCCGTCAGTAACCGAACGAATTGGCCAATGGGAGGAGCTGCGGAAATCAGCCAATGAAAATCTGGTAAAGGCGCAACAGCTTCTGGCAGCACAGCCAAGCACATTCACACCTTATCAGACCAATGACTGGGTATGGCTCGAGGGTAGGAACATTCACACGTCACACCCCTCGGCCAAATTAGCGCCCCGACGTCACGGACCCTTCCAGATCACAAGGAAGCTGTCAGATGTATCTTACGAGTTACAGTTGCCGCCGAAATGGAAGATCCATCCAGTCTTCCATGCCAAGCTTCTGACCCCTTACAAGGAAACCTCCATTCATGGAGAGAACTTCCCAAGACCCCCGCCTGACCTTATCGATGGCGAAGAAGAATGGGAAGTGGAGCACGTTTTAGACTCCAAGCGACAAGGCTGAGGGCGCAAACTACATTACCTGATCAAGTGGAAGGGATTCCCAGACTCTGACAATTCATGGGAACCCGCCGGGGATATCTCTGCTCCAACCCTTATCTCAGAGTTCCACATTCGGCACCCAGAAGCGCCTAGAAACGTTTAAAAGGAATGCCCCGAAGCCCCATCCATTTCTTCAGTACATGCTTCCCCAGCAACGTTCTAACACTATCCAATCTATCATGTCTTTTATCGCTGCCAACGCTGCCGTCGATGCCTTCACCGCCACCACTGTAGTGGTTGAGAACTTCCCTTCTGCTCATCCCTCCACACGTCCCTCCTCCCCGATCAACTACGAAGCTGCCGAGGCCCGGGTCAAAAACCAGTCCCCCAACCCAAATGATGATTTCAAGCACAGCGAAGAGCCGCACCCAAATGATCTGCTAGGCATGGAGTTGGATGACGAGGTGCCCAAATTCCCTTTCTTTACCAATAATCCCAACTCTTCGACCTATTTCCCTCTCGAGATCACCATGGCAGACGGGACCACTGCCATTGCCAAATACATATTCTATACCAATGGAGGAATGGATGTCGCGGGGTGTATGAAGAAAGGTGGCCCTGTCTATGGGGCCCCGGTCTATTTAGAGGAAAGGTATACAGGACGTCTTCACCACACCATGACTGACGAGCAGCTTGGACATCTGGCTGCTGAAGACTCCCGCGCTTTTGCCATCGACGAGGTGCTCAACGACATGCGCCTTCCGCGTCTCAAAGCCAAGGTGATGAGACTGCAGAAGAACTTGACACTGCGCGCAACGCTTAACAGACAGTACAAGGAGCATGCGAAGATGATGGCAAGGCTGACGAATGGGATGTTCCAGGTGGAACAGGAGTTGGTGGAGATCAGGAAGAGGCTGGAGATAGGAGACGCCTACCAGACGATTGCCGAGAGGTACGCTGATACATATGCTCGACCCCTACCCCCACGATCATTGGGGGCGGCTCCTGTGTTGCTGCCAAACCGGTTCGAGATGCCGCACCTGCATGAGAACCCTCGTGGAGAGACGTGCTGGCGATGTGATAGCAAGTATCACATCAGCTGGAACTGCCCCCTGAACCGCAAGTGGTGTTGGCATTGTCGCAGCAACCTCCATTGGAGCCGGTTCTGCATCTTCCGCCGTATAGGAGATGCCCCAACGATCGTCAGTCCGTCGGGATGGTGCGGCAAGTGCCTCCGCCATAACTCAGGGCACCGCGAGTTGGACTGCCCGATCCACGACATGTGCCGCCTATGCGGTCAGCGTGGTCCGTATGGGTTCCTTCGTACCCACCAATGTCCGCAGGACTCGGACAAGGAAAACTATACGATGGATGACCATAATGTAGCCGACGATTACTTGGAGTTGATACAGGATGATGACGGTACGAGTCGTTTCTAGCCGGGTCTGCTAGAACCAGAAGAGGGGGTGATGTTACGAACCCCGTCTCTTCCGACTTTCTTTCTCTTACCAAACGACGACCCCTCCTTGCCGCCTACTTTACATTATCAGATCATGTCTCCATCGTGGGATCCTTCACGTGCCCTGCTCCCTTCCCCGTGATTGTCTTTGTCCATGTTTGTGTTACTGTACTTGTGTTTGGACTCTTATCTTATCCCTTATCTTTATGACCAGACACTTACTTAATCCCCTATCAGAAGCCAGGCTTTACGCCCTCCGCTTTCGTATATTCGGGCCCGCTTGACTCCGTTATCTTATCTATAGACGCCCATTTGATTACGTATATAAGTCCGCTGTAACTACCTTGTAGACCTCAGACTCGACTTATTGAATACATCAGTGTTTGTCTTCTGGACTTCCCCTTGAAACCTCTGACTCGATCGTCTCAGTGCTTTTGGCACTTTCCGCTTAACATTGTCACTCGGGAACAGCCCCGTTGACTTTGACTCATCCCCTTGTACTCCAAGAGGCCTTATTGGTCTCTTATCTGAACATACGAACGAAGCTGTCGCACAAGTCGTGCAGAACGTCTCACACCGGACGTAACATCAGGACACCCACTGGAGAAATGCTAGCTGATGGATTCACAAAACCACACGCGCATACACAACTCCAAGACTTCGTCACTGGACTAGGGCTTATCTAATCCAGGATTGTCTCAATCATGGGGGGATGTCAGAAATGGATCAATATGGCCAGGTCGGATCAATCACTAAGTGTGCGGTACTAACAAGCGAGTTGTGTCTTGTGCAGTAGCACTAGGACTGTGTTTCATCTTCCTGTGAATACCTTGATACCTTACTTGATTAGACACAATCCTTTATTGTCTCAGTTACTATAA
>WTXG01000451.1:0-21834 GCA_022496185.1 Multifurca ochricompacta | reverse complement strand
TAGCTGATGATTTTATTGCACATGACCATAAACAAGTCTGGACAAAGCTGCGCTCCTGGGTAAAGCCGAATGCTGTGTTGGAATCTGCGAATCCTGTGAAGGACAAGTTGGGTGTGGTTCAATACGATACCGAGGGCATTTTGCGTGCTATGAAGGAACATTACCAGGATTTATTGACTTATGATCCTAAAGGGGTGTCTCAAGATTATGCTTACTGGGAAGACATTGATTTGGGTTTGCCACGACGGCCGGACAAGCTGACCGGTCTGAACTCCCCCATTACTTGGAAGGAGGTTCTGGTGACCATCAGGGGAATGAATCGCAATACAGCCCCTGGGAAGGATGGTGTTCATATTAACGTCCTCAAGTCAATGGTGTTAGAAGAATGTATGCGCAAGCTCTCTCTCGACAATCCAAACTTTAAGAGACCTGATTTTGTGAGAGTAGATCTACCTAGAGAGGAGCTTCCATACCACCCTTTAACACCAATGGGCAATGCATTTTACACTGTTTTAATTCGAGTTTGGAATTCGGGTGTCACCCCTGAGCTATGGCAGGAGGTGCACATCATCAACCTATTTAAGGGAGGTGACAGTGAGAATATGAATAACTATTGTGGTATAAGCTTAATAAGTTGTGCCTATAAGGTACTTCTATGCTTAATGGCCAACCGCCTTAGTGTGGCATGTGAGGAATTTGGACTTCTTGCAACAGAACAAGGTGGCTTCTGCCTGCATGAGGAAGTCATTGGACAAACGATAGCATTGGCTGAAATTGTGCAAAGACATTACTTAGAAGGTCACCCAACCTTTGGCACCTTCATTGATTTTAAGAAAGCATACGACAGGATGTATCATGCGTACCTGTTCTGTATATTGGATCATATTGGAGTCCGGGGCCTATTCCTAGAGAATATCAAAGGGAATTATATAGGCACAAAATATGCGGTTCGCGTAGGGGACTATCTCTCCGATTCCTTCTCCCCCACTAGGGGGCTAAGCAAGGAGACCCCCTATCCCCAATCCTCTTTATCATCACCATAAACTCATTGCTTGACCAGGCGAACAGAAAAGGCATTCTTGTTCGAGGTGTAGACATTGGTCCTTGCCGTGGGTTGATGTACGCTGATGATGTAGTTGCCTTGAATGATAGCATTGAAGGTGTTCAGGCTTTCATCAATGGCATGTGGACTTGGGGAGAACAGTTCGGGATGGAACTTGGACATGAGAAATGTGGCATCTTGTTGTTTAACAGCAACATGAAGAAGCTAAGACGTAACAGGGCGAGGGACTGAATCCTCCTCATAGAAGGAGACTCAGATTCGGAGTGACGGAGTATTACGGATTCAGAGGGGTCGGCAGATTCGTTTTGGACTCCTGCAGAGGTCCTGGCTTTTAACCATGCACACTACGTGTATGGAGATGTTCAAGGGGGATATATCCCCCAAGTTGTGCAATATAAGTATCTGGGTGTTACCCTAGACTCACATCTAGGTGACCCAAGGAAAGTAATTCTCAGTGAAAGATCGATGGAGCTTGATTTCGCTTTGCTCCAATCCAATAAGGGATTAAAACAGTTACACACCCTTAGACCTTTCTTGATGGACAAATTCTGCCCCTTACACATAAAGGTGGCCTTAGTACGAAATCTTATTTACCCTACCATGTTGTTTGGTGCAGAATTGCTGGGTTTCCAAAAGGTTCATGCAGAACCTATGCAGCAGGTTATTAACACGGCCGCTAAGTGGATCATAGGCTTGCACAGGCAAAACACCTGTACAGATGCATTTTCGATTTGTTATGAGCTCAGTTTTCTGCCGATATTCCAGGAGCTGTGTGCTATGCGCGTGCGCCTGGTTGGAAAGCTCAATAATGCCAGTTGTCACGGCTCTACCTTATTTTTCCTTTTCTTTTCTCCCTTTTGGATCACATGACTGTGGGAAGATTACCCAGCAGTCTCAACACGTGATCATGGGAATGTAGTCATGACATGGATCATGTGACCGAGTCACATGTAATAGTCACATGCTGCTTAGTCAGCACAAGAGCCACTCAACAATAACAAGTCGATTCTCTATTGTGTTTACCACAATAGGCAAGGCCCCACAGTCTAGATGGTTCTAGACCTAGTGGAGCTGTTATCAAGATAAGAGGAGTCCAGCCTAGATGGTTCTAGGTACAGTGCCTCACAAAACTGAGTCAATGTTTTGCACTTTTGCATTGTTTGTTGAATATCACATCAGCCAAAACAAATATAAACAAAGTCTTGGTATACCATAAAAGGTACAAGATAAGGGTTATGTAATGCAACAATGATTATGTAATTCTGATCAAAACCTGTGGAGCTATGCCCATTTCAAATTGGGGACTCATTGACTCAGTTTTGTGAGGGGGTATCAGAAATATCAGAATCTGATGCTCCACCAAATGTACAGCAACCAATCCTTAATATATGGTTACCATAGTTACCTTACTATTGATGGGACCTGGAATAGAGCTATTTAACCATGGTTTACATTCCCAGAATATTATAATTTCCCAATGCACCCCACCTCCTCTGCTCAGAAAGAAAACATGCTCTCTCTGGCCTCTGAAGGTCATTCCACTGACACTATTACCTCCAGACTCAGCCTCAGCCAGTCCACAGTCTCTAGGACACTCAGAACCCTCCATTTTGACCAGCAAATCTCCTCTGGTGGCCATCCTTCCAAGCTCTCCACTACCTCCCAGAGGGCTATCTTCACTCAAATGACTACTGGAAAGGCTTCTAATGCTGTCCAGGCCACCAATTACATCAAGACCATCATCCCCACTTCAGTCCCCTCAGAAACAGTCAGGAGAGTGCTCAGAAAAAGCTCATTCAAGGCTGTGGTGAAGAAGAAAAAAGCACTTGCTTAGTGCAAGGCATAGGCAGAAGAGGTTGGCCTTTGCTTTCAAGTACCAAAACTAGACTGTGGAGGACTGGAAGAGGGTGATTTGGTCAGATGAGACCAAAATCAACAGGTTTGGGTCAGATGCCAGTCCTCCACAGTCCACTCTCTGTACTTCAAAGCAAAGGCTAAGTGCTTCTTGCAATGTACTGCAGAGAGTAGTGGCCTTTTCTTCTTTGTTACAGCCTTGAATGAATGTTGTTTAAGAACCCAGTTCACAGTTTGTGAGGAGACATGGTTGGGGATGATGGAATTGATGTGCTTTGTGGCCTGGACAGCATTGCCAACCTTTCCTGTGGTGATTTGTATCATGATAGCATGTTCAGAGGTAGCAGAGAGCTTGGAAGGATGACCAAAATGAGGTGACTAATGGTTGGGAAGGAGGGTTCTGAGTGTCCTAGGGACTGTGGACTTGCTGAGGCTGAGTCTGGAGGTAATAGTGTCAGTGGAATGACCTTCAGAGGCCAGAGAGAGCATGTTTTCTTTCTGAGCAGAGGAGGTGGGGTGCATTGGGAAATTATAATATTCTGGGAATGTAAACCATGGTTAAATAGCTCTATTCCAGGTCCCATCAATAGTAAGGTAACTATGGTAACCATATATTAAGGATTGGTTGCTGTACATTTGGTGGAGCATCAGATTCTGATATTTCTGATACCCCCTCACAAAACTGAGTCAATGAGTCCCCAATTTGAAATGGGCATAGCTCCACAGGTTTTGATCAGACTTACATAATTATTGTTGCATTACATAGCCCTTATCTTGTACCTTTTATGGTATACCAAGACTTTGTTTATATTTATTTTGGCTGATGTGATATTCAACAAACAATGCAAAAGTGTAAAACATTGACTCAGTTTTGTGAGGCACTGTAAGTGGAGCTCTAGATAAGGGCCCAGGTTGGGCCATGGCCAATTTTAGCACAGAACCACATGTATCAGTAGATAGACATGTTCCAGACCTAAGGGCTAGACTACATATCAGTTATCTACTCCACAATGACGTCATTATGACATCACATTGTGGAGCATGATCAGTCAGCAGAGTAAAGCAGCTTACGAATCACAAAGATAAGGCTCAGTCAGCAATACAGCTGACTGATACCTGCTGATTCTTGCTTACACTTACTGCTTACCTCATCACACTGAGAAATGTATATAAGACCCCCTGTGTTACGTCCGGTGTGAGACGTTCTGCACGACTCGTGCGACAGCTTCGTAGGTTCAGATAAGAGACCAATAAGGCCCCTTGGAGTTTGAGTGGGTGAGTCAAAGTCAAAGGGGCTGTTCCCTAATGACAATGTTGAACGGAAAAGTGCCAAAAGCACTGAGACGGTCGAGTCAAAGGTTTCAAGGGGAAGTCCAGAAGACGAACACCGATGTATTCAATAAGTCGAGTCTGAGGTCTACAGGGTAGCTACAGCGGACTTATATACGTAATCTAGTGGGCGTCTACGAGATAAGAACACGGAGTCAAGTGGGCCCGAATATCTGAAAGCGGAGGGCGTAAAGCCTGGCTTCTGATAGGGTATTAAGTAAGTGTCCGGTCGTATGATAAGAAGATAAATGATAACAGAGATAACGGTAGGTAAACATGAGCAAGCAAAGGAGGTCACGGGGAGGGACGAAGGGCATGTGACGGATCCCACGATGGGGACGTGATCTGGTAGTGGAGTGTAGGCGATAGAGAGGGATTGTCGTTGGGTAAGAAAAAGAATACGGGCGAAGACGGGGTTTGTAACACCCTGTAACAGCCTGTAGCCCCCATCTTGTCCTCTTGGGGCTGCAGGTGAGTAACTGTCTACACGAGTTTGATACATAGTGCTAATGGTATCCTGCCTCCCTGTGTGACTCGATCCTTTGGATCTTGTCCTCTTGGGGCTGCAGCTTCTTCCAGTTTCAGAATGCCATCATCGTGGTTGAATAAACCACTGTTGGTGACACAGTTCCTGGTCATTGCTTGACGCGTGACGTTTGCCTCCGTGGTATGCCCAACGACTTAGGTCACCAAACCTTTGCCCTTCTTTGTTACTAAGTGTACATGGAGCTTCACCCATTACATTAGGACAAGATTGTATCCTACGTGTCCTCCCAGTTTCGGGCCGGCACTTTAAATCTTTCTTCACAGCAGTAGTAGTGTTTCCATCAGTCTTAGTTACAACCCCTGGGGTCGGAGGCCTGATCAGACAGTAGCTGAGTTGAGCCAATAATTCATAGCCAAGGCGGTGATCAGAGATATACCCGAGTAGTGGTTATCCTGGTTGCTTGGTCATTCCAAACTCGAGTTGTCGTGTTTACACGTGCTTGGGGATCATCTGTGCCGGATCTCCTACCAAGGAGTGTAAAACTGGGCAGAGCTGAGGGGGCCCCGGGAAACCGGTGACGAACTCAGAGAGACATCTGTCAGAACCGATTTCAGAGCACTTGGGCTCGTGTCCCTTGTGTGAGAGGCAGCCAATAGGTCGAGGAGACTGCGGCAGACAGCCTTGGGCTCTGTAACTTCCCATATCATTTTTCCTGGTGCTTGTCATTACTGCCGGAGCTTGGCTAGTGCACTCTTGTGTGCATTAGTATTCGCCTCTTTGGTTGACACACCCTTTCATCCTGTGCTTAGCGTTGCGCGGCACTTGTAACATCGAAACACACAAAAAAACTACGAAGCTTTTGGTCCAGTGGACCATCTTCCATACCTTTTTCCACAACGCCGCGCATTCCGTGGGTCGACCGTATTATCCAGCATGCTAGAGAGCGTGTCCAACAACTTCGAAGGAGAGGAAGACACATTTTAACGCCGCCGCTTCCTATTCAGGAGCAGCCGCATCAGGAAGACGTGACTGCAGAGAACATTCTTCCGCAACACCCCGACTTCCCTTTTACTTTCAACAACCTTCCCTCGACAGTCTCCTTCGATCTCGCATATCATTACCATTGGGATAACACCCAAGAAGAACATTTTGCCACACCCGCCTCTTCTACTATAGAAGGATCGGAAGGCGCTCTCTCCACTTCCCCTACGCTCCACAAAGCCAACAACATTGTTGAAGAAAGCTTCGAGGACGAACGGGACATTTATATTTACTGCGACAGATTGGTGCACAACTGGTTAGACGAAATAACTGAACGTCTACACCACCACCCATCTGCTGAGGCCGAGCTTAGAGAGCTTTTTGGCAACTGGTATCTCCCCGGTACAGAAGTAACGGTCACAGACCTCGTCGCACGCGCCGCTGATTGGGAAGAAGAAGAAGAACCCGAGTCAGAATTAGAATATCTGACCGATTGAACGGTGGCTTCTAGAAGTTCTAGAACACCCAACCCTCCATACTCTCGCTCCGCTAGACCCTCTCGATTACCTAGCCGGGCACCGTCGCCTATAGAAAATTTAATCTCCCCTGCAATCGAGGCAGAACTAGAAGAACAACAGTTTATCAGGAATTTAGCTTCCCAGTTATCTGACGAATTACTCCGTCAAGCTGGTGTACCTGATATTACTTCTTCTACTTCCACTCCTTCCGATTCCAGCACTCCTACTCGTCGCAACACTCCTCCAGCCAGACAGAATAGTCCTACTAGTCCTATGGCTAGTACCGCTCCCTCAACCGGGCCCAGTGGACCCAGTACCAATCCCCCGCCACCAGCGCAGACCCCGCTTACAATGACACCGGCAGAGCTTCGTAATATGATGGGTGCCATGATGGCCGCCATCACACAGCTCTCCACGGACGTCCAAGTAGTGGTCCAGCAGCTTGGGCAGCCAACTCCCCCCAGACAGTCGGCTCCGGAAAAGATTCTTCCATTGCTCGACCTGCTTCCTGGGATGGAAAGGGAAACTCGGCTGACGCCAGGCACTTCCTGGCTGCATTCCATAATTGGGGATGGAACCAAAAGCAGAATTTGAACGACTATGACCCCACGACAACCAACTGGTCCAAGAGGGATGCAGATTGGATCCTGGCGGTCTTAAATTTAATGACCGGAGATGCACGAACATGGGCTCTGCTGCATTTGGAGCAATTAAAAAACGGAGTTATTCCCTTTTCAGCGAATTGGGGTAACTTTGAACAGGCATTCACTTCGCAGTTTATACCGCACGACATTGGAGAAGCAGCGTGGTCAGCGCTGAAGAAAATCCAACAAGGACGCCACAGCGTGGCAGAATACAAAGCTCGCTTCGATGAGCATTCACCTCAAACCGGATGGTCGGACCGTGACCTTTTCGATTGGTTCTATGATGGCCTTTCCGGCAAAATCAAAGACACCTTGGCCATTATGCCAGTGCAACCCACAGATATGCAGACACTCTTCACATCTGCTCAGCTAATCGATCAAAGATTACGCCGAAGAGAAGCAGAAAAGAAGGGAGAAGTTCTCCCTGAACCAACCCAGCACCGAAAAGACCCCAATGCTATGGAGATTGATGCCTCCAAACAGCAACAAACAGGGTCTGGAAAGAAAAGCTTTTACGATTACAAAGCTGCCTTTAAAGGAAAGTGCACGGGATGTGGAAGCAGTGCCCAACTTGGGCAAATGGCAACCACAAAGAGCAAATCTGCAATCACTGTGGGAAGAAAGGGCATATTGCCACAGGTTGTTACCAAAAATGGGCTGGAAAGCCCAAAGTAGCAAAAGTCACTGGCTCTGACAGCCAGGCATCTGCAGCTCCTCAAGCTGCCGCAGCAAGCACCCAGCCTACCCAGGCTGCTAATGCTAGCTCGACCTCCAAAAAGGGTAACGCGCCCGCCAATAGCGATAACTCAGAGCTCCTGAAGCAGGTGGCCGACCTTAAGGCCCAAATCGAAGCTCTGAAGCAAGTTTTTAGTGGCTTCTTCGGATGTAGCCGCAACCGAAGAAGCGGATATATGTGCTGTTTCTGAGACTGACTCGGATGACTCGATCATATTTACATCTGCTTGTGAGATGAACAATAGTATTAGTGCTTCCTCTCATGTCTGTAGTAGGGTTCATTTCTTGCTTGACAAAATTGAAAAAGAAGAAAAAATCGATTCCTGCACGTTACCAGTAATTAATAAATATGATCAGCATTTCCATATTTACGTCACTCTCGAAGGACGAAACAAAAGCACCACTGTAGCGGCTATGATAGATTCAGGAGCAACAGCCATGTTCCTGGACTATAAGTTCGCCACCCAAAAGAAGATGCTTCTAGAACCATTGGAAAACTCAATTCGAGTACACAACATCGACAGCAGTCATAATATAGCTGGAGATATTACCCACACGTTACCCTCTTAGTCACTATAGGGTCAAGGGTAGAAAAACACCGATTCCTGGTCACAAGTCTAGGACCAGAGAAGGTCATACTCGGACTTCCATGGTTAAAATATAGCAACCCTTCTATTAATTGGGAAAGGGCGAAGTCACCCTGCAAGACTCCATTGAGAAAGACATCCTCATGGAGGACGAAAGCGACTGGTTTGCAGGAGCAGAACAAATATCGGCAAACAGATTAGAACGCCGACAATTTGTAAAAGACGGAGTCTTGGACTGTACCACTGACGAATTATGGTGTTGTGCAGGCTTCACTTATTCACAAGAAGCCTACGCAAAAGATTACCTAACTCGTACGGAAGGAAAATCTTTTGAAGATCTGGTACCTCCACCATATAGAGACTTCGCATGGGTCTTCTCAGAAGAAGAATCCCAAAGACTCCCTCAGCACCAATCATGGGACCATACCATAGACATTGTGCCTGGGTCGAAGACCCAATGGAAAGCCAAAGTCTATCCCATGTCACCAAATGAGCAAGTAGAACTGGACAAATTTCTGGAAGAGCATCTCCAGAAAGGGTATATCGTACCATCTAAATCTCCGATGGCAGTACCTGTATTCTTCATAAAGAAAAAGGATGGGAAAATCCGTCTCATCCAAGACTGCAGACCATTGAACGATATTACTGTCAAAAACAAATACCCACTTCCACTTGCAGTCGACATCATCAATCGACTTAAGGGTGCAAAGATCTTTACTAAAATGGATGTACGATGGGGATATCATAACATCCAGATAAAGGAAGGAGATGAATACAAGGTGGCGTTTTCCACCAACTGTGGTCTCTTTGAGCCACATGTAATGTATTTTGGATTAACAAATAGCCCCGCCACCTTCCAAGGATTTATGAATTCCATCTTCTCCAACATGATCGCAAAAGGGGAAGTCGCTGTATATATGGACGACATCTTAGTCTTCTCACTGGATATAGAGAAACATAGAAAGGATGTCAGAGAAGTCCTAAAGTGACTAGAAGAATACGACCTCTTCTTAAAACCCCAGAAATGCGACTTTGATAAAGATCACATGGAGTACCTTGGACTTATTATATCTGAGGGACAAGTCAGAATGGACCCTGGGAAGGTCCAAGTGGTCAAAGACTGGCAAACCCCGAAAACCCTAAAGAAGTCCGCGCCTTCATTGGCTTTGCCAATTTTTATAGACGCTTTATACAAGGGTTCTCGATTATGCCAGACCACTTCATGACCTGACAAAGAAAAATCAACCCTGGCAGTGGGAAAGACCACACAAGAGGCTTTCGATGCCTTAAAAGGAGATTCATCCAGATGCCTATCCTGGCAATCTACGATCCTGATCTCCCAACCCGGGTCGAAACAGACGCTTCGGGATTTGCCACTGGAGGCATATTATCCCAAAAACACACTGATAACTTTGGCATCCTATCACCTTCCGATCGCAGTCAATGTCGGAAGCAGAAAGAAATATGAAATATACGATAGGGAAATGCTCGGTATAATCCGTGCCCTAGAAGACTGGCGCCACTTTTAGAAGGGCTTCTCCAGTTTGAAATAGTAACAGATCACAAGAATATTGAATGGTGGAGATCCATGCGAGACCTCACCAGACGTCAAGCACAGTGGGCTCTCTACCTAAGCAGATTCAATTTCACGATCCAATACAAAAAGGGGCACCTTATGCAAGCAGACACCTTAAGCCGATTTTCGGCAGATCAGGTGTTAGACAATGAGGACAACAAACAAGTCCAGGTCCTCAAGCCGGAACACTTTCTTAGTGCGGCTCAGGCACATTATCGCCCACACAGTTCTCCCCTTACGGAACGCATCAAGAAGGCAGGAAGCAGGGAAGCAGAAGTCATAGAAGGATTAAAAACCCTTACCAAGACTGCTCCCAGCGCCTTAAAAGATGGCATCAACCTTTGGGAAGAAGAAGATGGCCTAGTTTACTACAAAGGGAAACTTTATGTACCCAATGTACTGGATCTCCGAAAAGATATCATTCAGGATTGTCATGATTCGGTTACAGCCGGTCATCCTGGTAAAAACGGGACCATCGAGTTGGTATCACGCTATTATTGGTGGCCTAGAATGGCACAATATATTACGTGCTATGTCGAAGGATGCGACCGATGTCAGCGATATGGATGGATAAGCACCCAGTCGCCCCTCTGCAACCACTGGAAGTTCCAGAAGGACCCTGGCAAACAATCGGAGTAGATCTGATTACAGGGCTCCCTTCCTCTTCCGGGAAAGATGCGATCCTAACAATAGTGGATCATTATACGAAGCAAGTGCATCTTTTCCCAGTCACAAGTGGTATTACAGCAGATGGCGTGGGAAAAATATACTTCGACCATGTATTCCCTCTGCACGGGATCCCCAAAAGTATTGTCAGTGACAGGGGTCCCCAGTTTGCAGCAAGGACCATGCGCGCCACCTTAAAGCGTTTAGGGGTGAACAGTAGTCTCACCACAGCCTATCATCCACAAGCCAATGGCATGACAGAGCATAAAAATCAAGAAATAGAACAATATTTATGACTCTTCATTGGCAAGAGACAGGATGACTGGATCGAACTACTCCCCACAGCAGAGTTTGTATTGAATACAAGGAAGTCCTCAGCAACGGATCATACCCCATTTGAGTTACTTTATGGGTATACCCCGGACTTCACTATCCCCGCGGGACGTGCCACTGGCATCCCCAGTTTAGACCAACGCCTACAACAGTTACGTCTTGCCCGGAGTGACGCAGAGGCAGCTATGAGGCTTAGCAAGACACGTATGACTCGTGGTCTCACTCAATCAGGGCACAATTTCCCAAAGGAGGGAGATTATGTCTGGTTGCAGTCCAAAAACATTAAAATCCACCAGCAGTCCCAGAAGCTCGGTCCAAAACAGTTAGGACCATTCAAAGTTCTGAAGAAACTTAGCAACCTGGATTACAAGTTGGACTTGCCTCCAGCACTAAAAGTCCACAACATATTCCATGTGGACCGCCTTAGTCTATACAAAGGCAACGACGTTAATGGGCTGATGCCCACGCCACCAGACCCCATTACCATAGATGGTGAGGAAGAGTACGAAGTGGACCATATCAGAGATAGCAAAATGTTTGGTCGCACGCTCAAGTTCCTTATCCGATGGAAGGGTTATGGAGAAGGCGAAGATATGTGGGAACCGGAACGGAATCTAACCCATGCACAGGACTCCATTCAAAAGTTCTATCAACAGAACCCAGGAGCTCCTAGGAAGATTGCCGCAATCCACTTTGCCACTGCCCCTTGGCAGCCCACACAACTCTATACGGCTTACGAGGACATTACGCCCTAGGAGGGGGGTAATGTCACAGCTCTACCTTATTTTTCCTTTTCTTTTCTCCCCTTTGGATCACATGACTGTGGGAAGATTACCCAGCAGTCTCAACACGTGATCATGGGAATGTAGTCGTGACATGGATCATGTGACCGAGTCACATGTAATAGTCACATGCTGCTTAGTCAGCACAAGAGCCACTCAACAATAACAAGTCGATTCTCTATTGTGTTTACCACAATAGGCAAGGCCCCACAGTCTAGATGGTTCTAGACCTAGTGGAGCTGTTATCAAGATAAGAGGAGTCCAGCCTAGATGGTTCTAGGTAAGTGGAGCTCTAGATAAGGGCCCAGGTTGGGCCATGGCCAATTTTAGCACAGAACCACATGTATCAGTAGATAGACGTGTTCCAGACCTAAGGGCTAGACTACATATCAGTTATCTACTCCACAATGACGTCATTATGACATCACATTGTGGAGCATGATCAGTCAGCAGAGTAAAGCAGCTTACGAATCACAAAGATAAGGCTCAGTCAGCAATACAGCTGACTGATACCTGCTGATTCTTGCTTACACTTACTGCTTACCTCGTCACACTGAGAAATGTATATAAGACCCCCTGTAACAGCCTGTAGCCCCCATCTTGTCCTCTTGGGGCTGCAGGTGAGTAACTGTCTACACGAGTTTGATACATAGTGCTAATGGTATCCTGCCTCCCTGTGTGACTCGATCCTTTGGATCTTGTCCTCTTGGGGCTGCAGCTTCTTCCAGTTTCAGAATGCCGTCATTGTGGTTGAATAAACCACTGTTGGTGACACAGTTCCTGGTCATTGCTTGACGCATGACGTTTGCCTCCGCAGTACGCCCAACAACTTAGGTCACCAAACCTTTGCCCTTCTTTGTTACTAAGTGTACACGGAGCTTCACCCGTTACACCAGTGAGAAGTTGAAAACTTGGATTCAAATTCTTTGGGATAGCCCCGCTTCCTTCCCGACTAAACACTTGACCTGGGTGACACAGTCGATGAGGTGGATGGTAAAAGCTATATCGGAAAAACATAAGTACTCCGCTGACTTAGACGAAGGGTTCTGACTTGACCGGGACCAAGAAGCCCCTATACGTTTATGGGCTGAAATAGGCCGCGCGCTCGAACTGGATCAGAAATCTAATTCTTACTATTTGGACACCATGCGCGACTTGGTCGCAGAACTTGTTGGCGTGACAGATGAAGGGGGCCCCTCGAGTGGTCCTGGCCAGGATATCTCCCCTATAATTGTTTAGATACTTTTTGGGTTTCGAATACCGAATGAGAGCTAATGGCTGAAGGGTTGAACCTCCCCAGAGGCAGACGACGGAAACAGGCTATGCGCCTTATGTTGATTAGAGACGTTGTTCTGGAGCGATTGATGTCTTCTCAAAGATCACTTGGTTGGTCACGGTACGACAATTACCATTTGGTATGTCGAGAGGATACCTTAGAGAGGCTGTTAATCGTACTGATTTAGCAGACGGAGTGCGCTGGTTGGCACTTGCACGGACGAATGCCTTCCCTACAGTGGAAGGTGCTTGGCAGGTATCACCCGCGCAGGGCGGACCCCCTCTTTCAAAGGGGTGTTTGCGCCTTGTGTCGGGCTCCTATAATTTCAGGAAGGGAAGTTTCACATCTGCTTGTGACATGTTTACACCACAAGTCGTGGCGGTGCAACCGCTACCCTTGAGCAGAATATAAGCCATCTTCGAGACGCACTGAGGACTCAGGAATCCCTCTTATGCATTATCTCTAATGAGTGGGGGGTTGAGGACCGGACTGTCTCTTTGGATGGAGTGGTTTCAATATACCTCCTTGGTGGGATAATTAGATCGGCAGGTAGACATGACTTGCTTGGTTATTTTGACCAATATCAATTGGGCTTTGGCCATATGAGGGTGTTTAGTAACAACTTTGACTCTCACCACTATATTAAAGTGGCACAATTCCTTCAGATAGTAGCGCCCCTCTTTTGCTTGTGCATTGGTGCGGGTATTACTGGGGAACGGTCTTTCACAGGATCACTGTCTGAGGGTAGCCTTGAGAGGGGAGAAGACGTTAGGGGTCTGCCGTGGCAGGTAGCTGACACGTCTGGGTATCGTGCACCTTGGGATAACACTCGAGACCATGACGCCCTGGATGTGGATGACGCTCCTGCCGGTGGACCTTTGAGAGCCCCCTCTTGACCGGACCCGGCTGCCATCTTGATACAGCCTAGCTTGACTTACGAACTGGTTGTTCCAATGGGGGGGGGTTGGTATTGGGTTCTCCTTGCCTGTGTGGCCTTAGTGGCTTTGTCTTTTGACTTGGCTCACTTGGTAGCTGACATGCTTGACGGTAACTATGGCATATAGGGCTATACAGCATGGTTTGGAGGACTTGGTGCTGACCCCCCTCCTGGGGCCTCTGCACTGTTTGACTTGTGATGGGTCTTGGAGCCCCCCATACAACGGGGGCAGTTGCGCTGTCTGGGCAGCATATTACTTCCCAGTGTACCATAAGCCGAAGTACGATTGTATATGGCAGCTCTGACATGGAGGCGATGTACCTACCGCCTTTTACTGAGCAGCACCTAAAACAGGGTTCACCGGGTGAAAGTCCTGTGTCACCGACTAGGGGAGACCTTAGTTGGTGTCCATTAGACTGCCCTGCGGATCTCTCTAAGTACACTTGTCTTCTCAAGTTGGAAAAGAGGGGTGGGTTCCGCGAATGGATTAACGAGATTCCCACTGTCCCTATCTACTATCTAGCGAAACCACAGCCAAGGGAACAGGCTTGGCAGAATCAGCGGGGAAAGAAGACCCTGTTGAGCTTGACTCTAGTTTGACATTGTGAAAAGACATAGAGGGTGTAGCATAAGTGGGAGCTTTGGTGCTGTTGAAATACCACTACCTTTATCGTCTTTTTACTTATTCGATTAGGTGGAGCTGGGATGAAAGTCCCACCTTTTGGCCTTCAAGGTCCTTCGCGGGCTGATCCAGGTTGAAGACATTGTCAGGTGGGGAGTTTGGCTGGGGCGGCACATCTGTTAAAAGAGGTGTTCGACTTCTGGTTAGGTTCACACTTGGTGTTTGGATTCTTTTCTGTGTTTCAATTTGCTTCATGAGGGGCTTCGTTGCGACTTTAGGTTTAAAAGGGGCTGGATTTGCAGGACCCACTATTTCGATTGGATAGGTATTCTTTTACAATTCGTTGGTCAGTTTCTACAGATCTTTGTTAAGGAGTTGTCCTTGTTTTTCGACAACACTTCGGTGTTTTCCCAGTGCTTAGACCTTTGTGTCAGACCTCTGTGTCAGACCTTTGTGTCCAGGCTTTGATCAGTAATACTGATGTCTTACTTGGTTGGCAAATTAGCTGGCTCTGACGGGGGCTAACTTAATGACACAAGGCATGCAGATCTGAGACTTGTGGTCAAATGTTATTGGTCCTTATTGAACAGGTTAGTTGGTATTTTGGATACTAAGCTCAACAAACTGGTTCTGATCCTTAAGTGGTGTAAATGATAGTGGACTTATGTTTGGAACGGGTCATTTTGTTGGTTGTTGGTATACTAGGAAAGTGGCTCTTACTGGCACATTAATAGGGGTAAACCGCTCTTCTGGGAGGGCTACAAGGGGTGATATCCCTTGTTAGGGTCTGGAATCAAGACTGGTTAGTTTCCTTAGCCCCCTCCTGGTCATAGACTGGGCTGGTCACAAAATGTGTTGACACAGGACGTGTCTGGAGATGCTTCAGGCATCTGAGGGTTGCTTTAGCTGTAGATAAGATTAGATTAGATTCCGGAGTTTCGGACTTTTTACGATATCTTTATTACATTTATTTCTCACCTTACTCAGCTGATTAGTGATGCCCTTAGTAATGCGCAGTAAGCATGAGATATCTCTTTGGCCAATGGCCTTTATCCCTCTTTGGTTATTGTCCAGCACTTGTGGACTTATTCCCAGTGCGCACAGACCATTTCCCCTGGCCCCTATGGGTATATAAGGGTGTCTGTTTCGTCTCTTGCACTTCAGAGTTCTTCTAACCTCTGAAGTGTAAGTTCCCTTTACTCTACTCTCTCACTACCTATAGACTAACCTATTATATTAGACTTGTCTTTCTTTAGGTGTGTAGATAGTAATAAAGAGTTCTTCTAACCTCTGAAGTACTTGTCTTTCTTTAGCCTCACCGCTACTAACCACAGTCAGTATAACCAGCAGCATGATTGTTTGACAAAATAGTCCCACAAGACCAAGTGCAAACGAGGCCTTTGTCGGATGAGGTTGGTGTCTGGTTGGAATAAAGGCCTTACAGCCTTGCATAGCTCACATTATGGGGTAGATGTTCGTTATCAATTTGCTGCACATGCTGGCATATGTACCATACATATAGAAAGGGGACAATGGGATCAACTTTTACCAACTTGGTCCAACGATGCAGAGATTTAGAGAAGGGATCTATTATACTGTAGATTGTCCCTTGACGGTACACAAAGGGGACGCCTCCTCATGGTGGCTACTGGAAACAATGTCTTTGACACTGGCTAAATGTCCCTGGGTTGGAGTCTATAGGACTTAGAAGTCAGTGCTATAGGCAATAGCCCGAACTATTGTTTTGACGGAACCTTCGAATTGATGGATTCTCTTTTGAATTACCTTTGACTTGTTGGATTCGGATCTTTTTTGAAGAACTTTTTGAATTATCGCTGTCCCTTAGAGAGTATCCATTACATTGACTTTTCTTTTATGTATGGAACTGGAACCTTGGACATACAGGCTCTTCTCTTTGTACTTAGGTGCCCTGTTAAGCTGCTTTGGACTTTACCCTACTTATGGCTAAACAAACATATAGCATAAATTGGGAGGTAGTTAGAGTCACAACAGAGTTGCTTTTACACCGCAGGGCCCCTGGTCCAAAGCTCACTTGTTGTTTTTACAGTCGCCCACACTTTGTGCCTAACAGCACACCAAATCTTTTTACAACACACTTATACACACTCTTGATCACACACTACTTGTCATCTACTGTGACATTTTCTTGCTGCTGTTTTGGCTTTTCTCCTTTTTTCTTCTATGCCCCTCTCTTTTGATGTCATAGACCTTGTGACCTTAGTATGATATCATAGTACATTACATCTAGACTATGACTTCATAGTAGCTACATTGTATTTAAGGACTACAATAAATCCAAGGACAGACCAAGTCTGTTCTCCTTGTACCAATCAAAGGTCCTTAGGAAGTCCCTTCAGCCCTCTTCGAAGATGTGACTTGAGAGGGTTTGGCTCACCAGTAGCTCCAGCAAAGGCTCTTGCCTTGCTATCTGAATACCCTGACTTCACACGTGACGTTCAGACTTGTTGCCTTGATCCACACTGGCTGTGTGCTGTGATGTCTTGACTTGTCACAGTTAGGTGTGGAACTGTGTCGGGGATCGTGTGGGAGCTAGCCTCCCAAGTCGCGTCAAGATAAGTCAAGGCTCTAGGTCACAGCAAAGTCAAGTTCTGGGCGTGCCCACAATGAAGTCGAGGGCGCGCGTGTGAATCAAAGTCGACGGCAGAGACACTCAGTCCTGCAGCAAGTTCACTAGGGTTGAAGGCTCTCCAAGTCACATCTTGGAGAGTTCAAGTGGGGTTCTAACTGAGAGGACTCAAGGATTCCGAAGCACCTTTGATTGAACACAAGAGAACAGACTTAGGTCTGTCTCTCTACTTTACTGTACTTTAAATACAAGTAGTTCTAGCTATGTCATAGTAAATAGAAGGTTCTAGGACTATGACATAGTATCTAAATGGTTGTGCAGTAGAACAAGCTAGAACTAAGGAGAATTAGGAGGGGTTAGGCCCTCAGTAAGCAAAACACCGGTGAAACACGATGTCAAGTCATTAGTAATGTCGCAGGGAGAATTCTGTCACATGACTTGACTTGACACTTGCATACCTTGATTACCTTGTGACCCTGACCCGAACCCGAACTGACGCATGCCGAAGGACCTGTGTGCAACATCTACACTGTCACCTCATGTTATGACCTACCCAGCGTACCAAACAGATGGCAAGACGTGGGGGACACACAAGCAGTGACAGTAGCCGCGCAGGGTCCACAAGGACATCGCCGGCTTAGTCATGATGTCCCACGCCGAAGTCCAGAAGACAAATATGGCATGAGGTACAGAAGCAGATCACGTGACAGTAAGGTTTGATGCCTCATGTACAGAAGGACCCTGAACCTTAGTTGACATGGGAAGACGGTGGCACTGGTTCTGATGGAAGGTTCCATAGTCACACGTCCAGAACCACAAGCATCTAGATAAGCCTGATAAGAATGGATGACTAAGCTAGTACCAGCATGTATATATACCCTAGCTAGTCTCACTCAGATGGTTCCCCATCTTGAGCTCCTGTGACAATCAGTAGCCTTGTGGACCTTTAACTTCCTTCCTTGCATCTCACCACCCAAACTTGTCCCTTTGGTACTCGTCCTCTGTGACCTGTACACTGAGCCTGTGACTCTGGTAGACCCTGCATTGGACTTATTGTCTTCCGCATCGACCCAAGATCGTCCCAACCTTGTCTCTGTGACCTAGCCGCCCGCACTCGACCGCGTACGCCCCTCTGAGCGTAACATTAGCTCAAGATCTCCCCATGGCTACCTCACAGACAGATGGACAATCGGAAAGAACAAACCAGTGGCTCGAGTAGTATCTTCGCTTTTGGTGTAACGGACGTCAGGACGATTGGGCGGACTGGCTTGCAACAGCAGAATTTGCACACAACTCCTGGCCCAATGGCACTACAAAACACTCCCCATTTTCACTTATCATGGGATGGACACCTCGAGCCACATGGACAGGAAAATCGGTGAACGTCCCTTCAGCCATGCAGCATATCAGCCAATGGGAAGAGATCAGGAAATCGGCCAATGAGAACCTGTTGAAGGCGCAAAAGACCCTGGCAGAGAAGCTGACAAGGTTCACGCCTTATCGGACCAATGACCTGGTATGGTTGGAAGGGAAGAACATTCACACATCACATCCAACAGCCAAGTTGGCGCCCTGATGTCACGGACCTTTCAAAATAACAAGGAAGCTGTCAGATGTGTCATATGAACTTGAGCTCCCCTCTACATGGCGCATTCATCCGGTCTTCCATGCCAGACTGCTCACACCATATAAGGAAACGTCCCTGCATGGAGAAAACTTCTCGAGACCCCCACCTGACCTTATCGATGGAGAAGAAGAGTGGGAAGTGGAACGCATTCTAGATTCCAAGCGACAAGGCCAAGGGCGCAAATTGTACTACCTAGTCAAGTGGAAGGGATTCCCACCCTCTGACAACTCATGGGAACCAGCTGGAGATATCTTCGCCCTGGTCCTTATCACGGAGTTCCATGCCCGGCACCCAAAAGCGCCCAAAAACAGTTAAAAGAACGATCCCAGACTCTCCTGGGTTCCCCAGTATATGCTCCCCCAGCGAATTACTACCACAGAACAGTCCATCATGTCTTTCATCGCCGCCTCTGCTGCCATCGACGCTTTTGCTTCTCCCATGACTATCGTCAAAAACTTCCCATCTGCTCACCCGTCCACTCGTCCCTCCTCCCCCATCAATTATGAAGCTGTGGAGGCCTGTGTCAAGAACCAATCCCTGAACCCAAACGACGACTTCACTCACAGTGAAGACCCCCACCCCAACAACCTACTCAACGGAGAGATTGATGATGAAGCCCCCGAATTCCCTTTCATTCCCAACAACCCCAATTCCTCAATGTACTTCCCTTTAGAGATCACCATGGCCGACGGAACTACAGCTATCGCCAAATACATCTACTATACCAATGGAGGAATGGACATGGTGGGATGTATGAAGAAGGATGGGCCGGTCTATGGGGCTCCCATTTATCTGGACGAAAGGTACACAGGTCGACTTCATCACATGCTGACTGACGAGCAGTTGGGCCACCTTGCCGCAGAGGATTGCCGCGCCTTTGCGATTGACGAAGTAATGAACAATATGAGGCTCCCGTGCCTGAAGGTGGAAGTCATGAGGTTGAGGAAGAACATCATGCTGCGAAGGACGTTGAACCAGCAATACAAAGAGCACGCGAAGATGATGGCTAGGCTGACAAATGGAATGTTCCAGTTGGAACAGGAGATTGTTGAGATCAGGAAGAGGTTGGAGAAAGGAGATGCGTATCAAACGATTGCTGAAAGGTACGCTGACACTTATGCATGACCCCTCCCCCTCGAACCTTGGGCGCGGCCCCGACGCTGCTGCCAAGTTGACTCAAGATGCCACACCTGCACGAAAACCCCCGCGGAGAGACTTGCTGGCGTTGCAACAGCAAGTACCACATCAGCTGGAACTGCCTGCTCAATCGCAAATGGTGTCGCCACTGCCGTAGCAATCTCCATTGGAGCCGACACTGTATCTTCCGACGAGTAGGGGTGGCCCCGACAATCACCAACCCGTCGGGCTGGTGCGGCAAGTGTCTTCGTCACAATGCTGGGCATAAAGAGATTGACTGCCCCGTCTATGACTTGTGCCATGCATGTGGTCAGCGCGGCCCATATGGATTCCTTCGTACCCACGCATGCCCGCAGGAGATGGAGTTGTACAGCATGGATGACCGTAATGTAGCTGACGACTACCTCGAGTTGGTACAAGATGATGATGGTACGAGTCGTTTCTAGCTGGGACTGCTAGAACCAGAAGAGGGGGTGATGTTACGAACCCCGTCTCTTCCTGTCTTTTTCTTCTTGCCCAATGATGATCCCTCCCTACCACCTACGCTCCACTACCAGATTACATCTCCATCGTGGGATCCGTCACATGCCCTACGCCCCATCCCGTGACTTCCTTGATTGTATATGTTTACTTACTGTGTTCCCTTGTTTTGCTTATCTCGTTATCTTCTTATCATATGACTGGACATTTACTTAATCCCCTATCAGTAGAAGCCAGGCTTTATGCCCTCTGCTTTCAGATATTTGGGCCCACTTGACTCCGTATCCTTATCTCGTAGATGCCCACTGCCTTACGTATATAAGTCCACTGTAGCTACCCTGTAGACCTCAGACTCGACTTATTGAATACATCAGTGCTAGTCTTCTGGACTTTCCCTTGTCTTCTTAATGTCTGCTTGTCTCAAGTGCTTCTGGCACTTTCCGCTCACCATCGTCTTAGAGTGCAGCCTCTTCGACTTTGACTCGTCATACTTTACTCCAAGGGATCTTATTGGTCTCTTATCTGAATCCCTGTATCACGCTGTCACACAAGTCGTGTGGAACGTCCCGCACTGGACGTAACACCTCACATGGCAGAATCTTCCAAGGCCTGAAATCTGCGCTCGCAGACAAAAAAATCGAAACCTAAACAAATGGTAGAGGCAGACCCTCCTCTGCCACCAGTAGACCAGGCACCTTCACCGGCTCTTTCACTCCACACTGTAGCAGACGATGACATTGATATGTCTGATCTGTCACAAGTCCCGCCGATGTTGGATCCAGACTCGTCATCCCCCCTGGATTGGGCGATGAAGGTGCCCAAAGTGATATGTGTCTTTAACCAGCCTGGAGGCACGATTAGCGGTGACAACTTGTTGTTCTGCTTTGCTCGCCGCCTGGCCAAGAATTATGGCACGAAATTGGATAAGATGGATGTAATTGTTCAACGAAAACTGGTGGCATCCCCCAATGATGAATGGGAGCTCAACAAGCTCATTACTTGAACGTTTGAAGGTGCCTGCCCCCCCAATTTCCAAGTAATCACCAGCTTGACGGTGGATATGAAGATCTTTGGTCGGATGGGCAAACCAGTTAAAGGCACCCTAATGAAGTCCTCAGAGGCAGTCTGGCAGACAGTGGCGAACCGTTCATTTATATGGATTAGTCCATTATATGTGGTTTGGCCTCCTGCCCTGTCTATGGGCCCCAAGAACAGTCACTCCGCTCTCTGGCATTTCTCGCTGCATTAATCAGCTGGCTGGAAATGGACAACTCAAAGGGGCATTCTTTTGTGCAGTATGTTCAGATCTGTCCCACTTGAATTATAAGTCACTAATAAATATCTTGGTTAGATCTCAAAGGAAGGAATGGTTATCAAGGGCTCTTGGTACCTCTGCCTTCAGGATGCCGACAGTAACCCCATTGCTTCTCCCGACACCATTACTGAGTGGTTGAAGGAGAAAACCTCAAATTGGATTATAAAGGACTCAGTTTGGTATGCTCTCCAGTGTGCCATTTGTTGGCAAGGGCATCTGTTGCTGCAAGACCAAGGATCATGCAGCTGCAAAGTGCCCGCTGTTGGCAGCCTTCAAT
>WTXG01000450.1:0-21836 GCA_022496185.1 Multifurca ochricompacta | reverse complement strand
GAAAGGGAAGTCGGGGTGTTGCGGAAGAATGTTCTCCGCAGTCACGTCTTCCTGATGCGGCTGCTCCTGAATAGGAAGCGGCGGCGTTAAAATTTGTCTTCCTCTCCTTCGAAGTTGTTGGACACGCTCTGAGCGCGTCGGATGATACGGTCAACCCACGGAATACGCGGCGTTGTGGAAAAAGGTATGGAAGCTGGTCCGCTGGACCAAAAGCTTCGTAGTTTTGGTGTGTTTCGATGTTACAAGTGCCGCGCAACGCTAAGCACAGGATGGAAGGGTGTGTCAACCAAAGAGGCGAATACTAATGCACACAAGAGTGCACTAGCCAAGCTCCGGCGGTAATGACAAGCACCAGGAAAGATGATATGGGAAGTTACAGAGCCCAAGGCTGTCTGCCGCAGTCTCCTCGACCTATTGGCTGCCTCTCACACAAGGGACACGAGCCCAAGTGCTCTGAAATCGGTTCTGACAGATGTCTCTCTGAGTTCGTCACCGGTTTCCCGGGGCCCCCTCAGCTCTGCCCAGTTTTACACTCCTTGGTAGGAGATCCGGCACAGATGATCCCCAAGCGCGTGTAAACACGACAACTCAAGTTTGGAATGATCAAGCAACCAGGATAACCACTACTCGGGTATATCTCTGATCACCGCCTCGGCTATGAATTATTGGCTCAACTCAGCTACTGTCTGATCAGGCCTCCGACCCCAGGGGTTGTAACTAGGACTATTTGAAACACTACTACTGCTGTGAAAGAAGGTTAAAAGTACCGGCCCGAAGCTGGGAGGGCACGTAGGATACAATCTTGTCCTAATGTAACGGGTGAGGCTCTGTGTACACTTAGAAACAGGAAGGGCAAAAGGAAGTGACCTAAGTCGTTGGGCGTACCGCGGAGGCAAACGTCACGCGTTAAGTAATGACCAGGAACTATGTCACCCACTGTGGTTTTGCAACCACGATGACGGCGTTCTGAAACTGGAAGAAACTGCAGCCCCAAGAGGACAAGATCCAAAGGATCGAGTCGCACAGGGAGGCAGTATGCCATTAGCACTATGTATCAAACTCGTGTAGACAGTTACTCACCTGCAGCCCCAAGAGGACAAGATGGGGGCTACAGGCTGCTACAGAGGGTCTTATATACATTTCTCAGTGTAACGAGGTAAGCAGTAAGTGTAAGCAAGAATCAGCAAGTATCAGTCAGCTGTATTGCTGACTGAGCCTTATCTTTGTGATTCGTAAGCTGCTTTACTCTGCTGACTGATCATGCTCCACAGTGTGATGTCATAATGACGTCACTGTGGAGTAGATAACTGATATGTAGTCTAGCCCTTAGGTCTGGAACACGTCTATCTACTGATACATGTGATTCTGTGCTAAAATTGGCCATGGCCCGACCTGGGCCCTTATCTAGAGCTCCACTTACCTAGAACCTTCTAGGCTGGACTCTTCTTATCTTGATAACAGCTCCACTTGGTCTAGAACCGTCTAGGCTGTGGGGCCTTGCCTATTGTGGTATACACAATAGAGAATCGACTTGTTATTGTTGAGTGGCTCTTGTGCTGACTAAGCAGCATGTGACTATTACATGTGACTCGGTCACATGATCCATGTCACGACTACATTCCCATGATCACGTGTTGAGACTGCTGGGTAATCTTCCCACAGTCATGTGATCCGAAAAGGAAAAATAAAAGGAAAAAATAAAGTAGAGCCGTGACATAAGCCCTCACCCACATTATGTCTGGTGGCACTGCTGCCAACCCCATTATGGTGGGTTCATCGCCTTCATTGATGGACTCATCAGTCATCCTTGCAGGGGCACAGGTTGTGACCCCTTCCCCACCTCCTCCCTATGTTCCGCCCCCCCATACCGGGGGACCTCATCTCCTTCACGGGGCTGCCAACCCCCTCAATTTCCTGCCTGAGTTGGCATCCAATGATGTGCTGGTCGCATATCTTCGACCCATGCTTTACAACCCAGTAGACATGCTGGATCATTCTCTCCATCTTGATGTGGCCACACATGAGAGCTGTGTCAAGTACCTTAACAAGGCCCACAGATGGGACCTCCAGAACACTTCAGAGGGTAGCATGGGCTACTCCCTATATTACCTTGTGGCAGCCCTCTGCATGGACACCCAGTCTGACATGGGCATTACCACCCAGATGCTAGAATGGTCTAATAGCATCACCTCTGCTCTTCTGGATGCTGGAGTCCAGTGCTTGGGTGAGCAGACCTATCACACAGGCCTTGAGCCTGTTTCCTGGGGCAGACTGCTCCACAATATTCTGGGGGCCATCTTGCATGGCTTCTTACGTTCTCCTTCCACCATCTCCCTTCTGGATCACCACGATGTTACATCCAGTGCGGGACGTACAGCACGACTTGTGTGACAGCTAGGATTCGTGGTCTTTCAGATAAGAAACCAATATGGTCCCTTGGAGTAATCATGTGACAGAGTCAACGTCAAAGGGGCTGTTCCCTAAGATGATGTTGAGCGGAAGAAGGCCAAAAGCCTTGAGGCTGACAAGTTGGGTTCAAGGGGAAAGTCCAGAAGACTAAGCACCGATGTATTCAATAAGTCGAGTCTGGGGTCTACAGTGTAGGCTAAGACAGGCTTATATATGTAATGAGGCGAGTGTCTACTAGATAAGATACAGGAGTCATGTGGGCCCAAAGATCTGAAAGCGAAGGGCATAAAGCCTGGCTTCCACTGATAGGGAATTAAGTAAGTGTCCAGGCATAGAGATAAAGAGATAATGAGATAAGAAGATAAGAAACAAACAAGGACCAATGGAAGATAAACAAGTACAAGTCAAGGGGTCACGTGGACAGTCGAAGAGCATGTGAAGGGTCCCATGATGGAGACATAATCTGATAGTGCAGGGTAGGCAGCAGGGAAGGGTCATCGGAGGGGAGGTAAAAGAAAACGGGTAAAGACGGGGTTTGTAACATCACCCCCTCTTCTGGTTCTAGCAGACCTGGCTAGAAACAATTCGTACCATCATCATCCTGCACCAAATCCAAGTAGTCATTGGCTACATTACAATCACTCGTCAAGTACATCTCCAGCTCTTGTGGACAGGCGTGGGTGCGAAGAAAACCATAGGGGCCGCGCTGCCCACAGGCGTGGCACAAGTCGTAGACAGGACAATCAATTTCTCGATGTCCAGCATTATGGCGCAGGCACTTGCCACACCATCCAGAGGGGTTGTTGATCATTGGTGCTACCCCTACGTGGCAGAAAATGCAGTGTCGGCTCCAATGAAGGTTACTTCGGCAATGTCGACACCACTTGCGGTTGAGCGGACAGTTCCAGCTGATGTGGTATCTGCTGTCACATCGCCAGCAAGTCTCCCCACGTGGCTTTTCATGGAGACGTGGCATTTCAAGGTGGGATGGTAACAGTGTCGGCACCGCTCCCAGAGATCGAGGGGGTAAAGGTCATGCATAGGTGTCAGCGTACCTTTCTGCTATGGTCTGATACGCATCCCCTGCCTCTAATCTCTTCCGGATCTCCACGATCTCCTGCTCCAATTGGAACATACCATTCATTAACCTGGCCATCATCTTCGCATGCTCCTTGTATTGTTCGTTCAACGTCCTCTGTAATGTGATGCTCTTCTGCAACCTCATGACCTCCGCTTTGAGATGTGGGAGCCTCATATCATTTACCACTTCATCGATTGCGAAGGCTCGACAGTCCTCTGCCAAGAGATGTCCCAGCTGCTCATCAGTCAGCGTAAGGTGAAGTTGGCCCATGTACCTTTCTTCTAGGTAGACAGGCGCCCCGTATACTGGTCCATTCTTCTTCATGCACCCCACAACGTCCATTCCTCCATTTGTATAGTAAATATATTTGGCAATGGGCTTGGTACCGTCGGCCATGGGGATCTCGAGGGGGAAGTACATGGAGGAGTTGGGGTTGTTGGGGATAGGGCCTAGCACAAGTGCACTCGCGAGTAACCCGGATCTGAACTCGCGGGTATTTAGATAAGAAAATGTCATACTCGGATCTGCGCGAGTATGTTCCCACGGATCACCCAGAGCTGCGAGTCCTATACTCGCGCGGATCCGAGTACTCATGGGTTTACTCGTACTCTCTTACTCCTTTTTTCCACTCTGGGCCTCCACTTTCTCTCAGATAGCAGACGATGACTTTCTGGCTCTTCTTCAGAGGCAGTTCAACCCAGATATCTCTCCTAGTAATGCCTATAGAATGTCCATGACAATGGTGATCCTTCAAAGACAGTTTATTGGCTCTGGTCCCTCCCCTGCTATTGAGTTATAACAGCTGCCCCGGCCCTCCTATCACCAACGACCTCGTTTCTCTTTCCATCAGTCAACAAACAACATCAATGAGCAAGAATGTCACAAACTCAAGTGCAGGGTTAAGGATGCTTTGGAGGATGGGAATGGCCTCATATAGGTATGTCTTCGTTTGCATCCCTTTCACACAGCTGCCCTGGCCCTCCTATCACCGACGAACTCCTCTCTACCTCTCGTTGTCATTCAACAAACAACATCAATGAGCAAGAACATCATAAGCTCAAGCAGCTCAAGCACAAGGTTAACAACAACACTTTGGAGGATGGGAATGGCCATCACTTAGGTACATCTTCGTTTCACACAGCCGCCCCACCCTTCCTATCACTCACTAACGACATCTTTCTTTCGTTTGTCAGTCAACAAGCAACATCAATGAGCGAGAATGTCACGAGTTCAGGTGCAGGGTCAATGCCAACGCTTTGGAGGATGGGAATGGCCATCACTTAGGTACGTCCCCGTTTCACACAGCTGCCCCACCTGTCCTATCACTAATGACGTCTTTCTTTTGTCTGTCGGTCAACAAGCAACGTCAATGAGCAAGAACGTCACGGGCTCAAGTGCAGGGTCAATGCCAACACTTTGGAGGATGGGAATGGCCATCACTTAGGTACGTCCCCGTTTCACACAGCTGCCCACCCTTCCTATCACTAACGACATCTTTCTTTCGTCTGTCGGTCAACAAGCAACGTCAATGAGCGAGAATGTCACAAGTTCAGGTGCAGGGTCAACGCCAACACTTTGGAGGATGGGAATGGCCATCACTTAGGTACATCCCCATTTCACACAGCTGCCCCACCCATCCTATCACTAACGACGTCTTTCTTTTGTCTGTCGGTCAACAAGCAACGTCAATGAGCAAGAACGTCACGGGCTCAAGTGCAGGGTCAATGCCAACGCTTTGGAGGATGGGAATGGCCATCACTTAGGTACATCCCTGTTTCACACAGCTGCCCACCCTTCCTATCACTAACGACGTCTTTCTTTCGTCTGTTGGTCAACAAGCAACATCAATGAGCGAGAACGTCACGGGCTCAAGTGCAGGGTCAACGCCAACGCTTTGGAGGATGGGAATGGCCATCACATGGGTACGTCTTCCTTCGAATCTATTTCATGCAGTTGCTGAGGCTTTCCTCAGCTAAAAAGTGTCTTATCAAAATTCTGTGGGTGATCCTTCTCAGGTGCCATCCAACACTCTTGCATTACATTCAAGTGCGACTATATAAACTTTACAATATTCTGTAACTAGGTAGAATCACTGTCATCAATAATATCTATTATAGCCTTTGCCTTCCCTGTCCGCTTCCCTTTATCCTTAAAAGCAGCTATTATATCATTGTAAGGAATAAGATCAGGAATATCACACCATGACCCAAGTACTGTAGCTGCTCGCATAGACTCATCCAAGAGAGAATGTTGCATTTTTGAGACTGTTAAACCACCTTTTGAAAATGCGCGTTCAACATCAGTTGAGGTTGCTGCCATGTATATTCAGCACCACAAAAATGAAAGTAGTGATTAATAACCCACCTGGAATGGAAAGGAAGTTGATAGCCATTTGTGCAAGTGGATGGCCTGTTGCCTTCATTGCTGTCCAGTATGTGATCGGATCAGTGTTGGTGACAGTGGGCGCATTAGACAGCCATTCATCCAGGGTGTCGACAGGTGTAAACTTGTCATGCAGTGCGCCAAAATATTTTGCCGAAAGGCTAGTCGGTTCCTAATTAAACGCAGAGTGAGCAATTGCCAATTACTCCTTGACATATATTTGAAATCTTACCTTTGATGTGACGCTTGATGCTGCTGTTGATGTCATAGATGTCATAGATAGCACTTCTGGCTTGTATGCTTGCCATTCCTGTCGCGCGAGGTCCTCTGCGGCCTTGATCCACTCATGTTTCCATCCTGCCTTGATGAAGTATGAAGTCTTGTGTTGAGGGTGAAGAACTAAGATGATTAGATAAGAAAAATAAGAAAGCAAATCTTGACTTACTCATAGCAACGCGAAATACCAAGGAATCGTCAGTAAGCGCGTAATACTTACTCATTAGCAGTGACCCTCGAAGCGCGGCTCCCCGGACAGTTAGGTGGAGTGACTTATTATCAATGAAGTCATCCATTGCAGTAGTTAGAATGTCAACAATTGGGATGACATCATGTATAAGAGGGGTTTTGTTTTGAGAAATCTTCTTTGTCGCGTCAATGAACAGATCTAAGAGAGGGTGCAGCTGCTCGAGTATCTTCCACTCTGCCTCTGACAACTGAAACCTCTTCAAGCGGATGCCATGTACTTTGTTGTGCTCGCGCATTACAACGAGCAGTTGAAGCACTGGCCGAAGTTGAAGCGCGCAGCCGATGAGTTCTGATGTGCTGTTCCATCGAGTAGCTACATCTTGTACCATAACTTTCGGTCTGATTTGGCTTCGCAAACAGCATTCTTCGAGATCTGCCTTGATGGTTGGGCTGTGGACTATCTTTGTTGCAAGCTGCTGAAGCTATGTAAAAAGCGATGTAAATAATCTGACAGTTCTGATTAATGATGTCACTGACCTTGAAGACTGAGAAGCGTCCTAAATTGACCTCTGCGCAAGAAAGCATTGGGATCCTGCCACTATAACCAACATCCTCTATGGCTTCCTGGATCATGGCCTCATCGCTTGCCTTGACCGCGGGGTCCACTTTGTCGTTGTCCAGTTGAAAATCTATATCTTCGTTGTCCAGATTGTCCTCCTCAATGACGTCATTGACATCTATGTCTTTGAAGAGGTTGGCATCATGCCCCTCGTCGTGCTCATCCTCCAATGGCTTGGTCTGCTGGCTGAACTGTGAGAGGATGGCCTGTAAACAACCCAATCAAACTCATTAACACAAGACAGAAAGAATAACAAGTTGCGTCGCACCTTCACGACCAAGTTGAGGATGTGCGCAAAGCACCGCACGCGCATCGTCTGACCCTTGAAGCTTGGAACCAAGTCTTGAAGCTCGTCCACCATTGTATCGTTATTTGATGCATTATCACAGACAATGGCCAGTACCTAGTACAGTAGATAAATGCCTCTGTTTTCACAGTATATAACTTGAAACATACCTTATTGTGGATTCCATATTCATGCAGGCATTCTGAGACGTGTGCAGCAAGATAAACACCAGTATGGGCTTTTGGTGCTCTGTATAATGATTAGCAACTATATTATTTATATGACAACCAGTGATTAACTTACTTGATGAAATCCAGTATCATCGACGTCATCTTGCCCTCCTGAACCCAATGGATAGTAGTGCCAATGAATGAAATAACTTGAGGCGTTGTGACGCTTTTTGTCAATGTAACGGTTTGTGACGCGCTTGTTACGCGCGTGTGACGTTTTGTGACGGTTTTTCGACCCGCGCGCGTTCGACTTTTGTTTCAACGTTTCGACTTCTTACTCCGAGTCATGTGACTGGAGTTGATGATCTTTCTTATCTGATCTGATTTTCGGACTTAGACTGACTTGGACTGACACTCATTTGCTTTTGGAGTGGGTGCAACACCACCTGCATTCCCTGACTCAATCTCCACTGGAGATTCACATGGACATTTACTTTACTATATTGAATCTTCTACTTTACTTACAAAGACACTAGAGTACTTGTATTTAAGCAGTACATACTGGAGAGACAGACTTTAAGTCTGTTCTCTTGTATCTAATACAGGTTTACTGTTCTTCCTCAGAATCCCTCTTGAACTTCCTAAGCTGCAACTTAGGAAGCCTTCACCCCAGATCTTCAGCAGGGCCTATTGCCACTGCCTCGACTCGCTTCTTGCACGCGCCCCTCCTATTTTGTGTGGGCCTTGAACCTTGAACGCGGCCCTTGTGGTTTGCCTTGATACCTTGAAACTGACGCGCGCCCCCTTGTACTTTGTGGGCCTTTGAATCTTGACCGTGGCTTGCTGTGGCCTGCCCTGAAACCTTGAATTAGCTTGACCTTGACACCTTGACTTTGAAGCTTGCACGTCCTGCATCTTGAGGACCTCAGGCCAGAACGACCTTTGACACAGCAGAGACCTGGCTGTGACAGGCGTTGTCCAGCCATCTATACCGATGTGTAGCATTCCTTCATAAGCCTGAGAGAAAGGTAAAGTTAGATGGCAAGACACTGAAAGCGTTGTAAACCTTACCTGTAGCATCTCCATCACCTTTATCTTGCTCATTCGGAAAATCTCCCTAACATCGTGGGATACACTGCTCATGGAAGGGGTGACGCACTTGTTATTAAGGTCATAAAAGATCTCTAAAAGGTCTTGATCCTCAATGATTGAAAACGGCCGATTATGGCGCACGACCCAAAGCGCCACTTTCATTCGATGTGTAGCAGGATTGTACTTTGATCCTTGAGCAAATGCAGAGAATGCTTGACTCTGTGCTGTATTTTTTGGATCGCATCGGTCCACATGCCGCACCAGATTGCTAGTACTTTCATCATGTCAAGCTCGGGAGATGTATATTGAAGGGTGACTGAATGATTAGTATAATTAGTGCATCAGGCTTTAAATCATGATGTAGACTTACTTGCGACAATGAAATGCATACTGCACGACGCCGCCTTTGGAAACAATCTTCAGCGCAGAGAAATGCTCGTAGACTCTAGAGGTCCACATCACCATCTGTGCTTCTGTTCGGACATAAATCTCAACTCACATAAGATAAATGTACAACACTTACTGAGCACTTCTTTGTCAGATCTCTCGTCCGCCTTGTATCGTTTGTTGAATTTCTCGTGTTTGGTCAGTGCTGGTGGTGAAGATGCACACGAAGATGGTGCAGCAGATGTACCGGGTTGTTCTGCACCTGAGTCTCCACCTTCAGAGGAAGCCACCCATAACCTTTGGCGCTTGCGTCGAGAGTGAACCATGGCGTATGACTGTGAGATTGTGTTTGTCCAAAGAAGCAAGAGGTGGCTCCACAAGAGACAAGAGATAATGTATTGAAGACTTTTTCTGACTTGCTGCTGCTGGTTCTGTTTGACCTTGGGCTTGTTGTTGTAGAGAAATCGCTTAGTACTCAAGATAAGACAAAGAGAGAGAACGGCACTTTGATTATGCTTCTGCTGGTTGGTCCTACTACAAGCATTGTATGATGTACCTTTATATACTTAGAGAGGCCTAGTAGAATGTGTGCTAATGTGTTTTGAAGAGTGAAGCTGCGCAAGCAAGACGAAAGTGGATGAAACCGAGCAATAAGGATGAAACCGGATGTAAAGTAATGAACAGGTAAGCGGCCCGGAATGCATGCAGTCTAAAAGATGCTAAGTAAATTGCTTGTGCTATGCATCAATCGCATTTGTACCATATCAGAGGCTGTCCGGCACTTAAGTCAAATTAATGTCAGAGTCTATATTATTTTTATGAAGGAGTGTACCACAAGATCGATGAGCAGGGTGTAAATCGACCGACCGAAAGCCACCGGATCAGCGGATCAATGGGAGTGGCACTGGCACTACTGCCCCGAGTGTGCTAACGACAATCCACACAAATGTTCTCTACATTCCCTTGTTACTCTATTTTGACCAACTAAACTGGAATGAGCATTACTTGTCTTATCTTTTACCTTATTTAGTTGATGTACTACATCACACAGCACTCGCTACTAAACTAGGCAGCTCATTTATCTTTTATTAGTTATCATTTTTGATTTTTGCATCCGCATGAAGGCAGCATTGTCAGTCTTTCACACACGCAGATTCACTTATGATCTTTTTTTATTGATTTTCAGTACACATTTTCAGGGTGGTATTTAAATTGCACAGCTATATCTAGGGACAATGTAACTACTGTGAGGATAATGTAACTATTGTGAGGACAAAGGAGTCGACATGAGAGCCATAGTGTAAAATTTCTGAGGGAAAAACAACCCATCAACCCATTGGACCGACGCGACCTAATCCGGTTCCCGCGGTCGCAGGGAGGAAATGGGCTTGAAAAAGCCCACGTGTCTTGCAGGAACCCCAGAAGGGATTCGACGTGGTGTTTGTGGTTGAAGACCTGGGGCCAGGTGTGAGCTGAGGCAGGAAGTGTGGGGTGGAAGCGTTTGGTGTAGTCGGCCATGAAGGTGTGCCCGGTAGCAAGGCGCATGGCTGTCGAGGTAGTATGTCAGTTGAAAGGAGTGGGCCAGGGATTAGTTGCAGCAGACCAGAGTGGGTGGTTAGAACCATCGGGGGGGCGGGTGATGGAGAGTGTATGGGCTTTGTAATCGCGCCCGGAGGGGTGATCGGCAGTGGGAGTGGCACAAGCGCGGTCACACAGCCATTCTTCGCGCCAATTGTCATATGCGCAAGGGCGAGAGGGAGCGCCACTTGAGTGAGGAGAGTCGCTCGTCAAGTGCACCCAAGGGGGTCAACATGTGGGCGTGGTTTGCGGACTTGGAAGCGATCGTGATCGCCTGGTAGGTCGTCATCCCCGGGACCCACATGAACGTGAGTCAGGTGTCTGGAAAGGAAGCAAGAAATTTAGTAAGGGAGCATTGGAATGATACAAAGTCACCCATGAATTGTTTGTGATCACGCGAGTGGAGGCGAGCTGTTGAACACAGAAGATGTTCGGTGATGCTTCAGGCATCAGGTGATTAGATTAGCTACTTTGTAGATTAGATTAGATACCGGAGTTTCGGACTATTTACATTATCATTATTACTTTCTTTCTCACATTCCGCAGTAGCTGACTGATACACCATGTAACATGTGATTCCTGTATTGGCCAATGGCCTTTCTCCCTCTATTTGTTGTTTGGACTTTGTCCGGCACTTGTGGACTTATTCCCAGTGCACAGACCATCCCTTGAAAGTGTATATAAGGGTGTCTGTTCCGTCTCTTACACTTCAGAGTTTTCTTCACCTCTGAAGTGTAAGTCCATCTCTTACTTACTACCTTACCTTTGACTAACCGTCTCATGTAGATAACTTGTCTTTCTAGGTGTGTAGTATAGTATAATAGAGTTTTCTTCACCTCTGAAGTATAACTTGTCTTTCTAGCCTAACCCGCTAACACTTACAGTCAGTATGCTGCGCATCATGCCTGTTCATCAGGTTATGGGCCCTGAGCACGCTTTACTGATCTGTCACTTCTTTTGATCAGTCCAACCTTTCTTCAAGCTCACAAGCTTCAAGACTTTATCGTCTTTCCCAATCAGTCTTCAGTGAGCTTCGACTTCTTTTTCTTTGCCCTTAACTGTCCACAAGGTGGTGTGCTTTATGTACCCACCTTGATCTGTCTGGCTAGTCCCTCAGGGGATTCTTGCAAGAGGTGATGAGGGACCCTAAGCGGGTGAAACACCTTGAGCTCCTCATGTGCGCTCTAAGTAAATAGTATTCATAGTTGTAGCTGGGTTTTCGTCCCATCCATAGACTTAGTAGGCCACTTGCCCAGAAGGCTTGGGGCTATAGGTTCAGTCAATGCTTGGCTCGATCCGTAAGCCAGGTTTAGCGACCTGCTGGTAGAGTTTAGGGTCTAGAACAAGGCATGGGTAGTCACTCCCATGACGCTTGGGCTCGATACAAGTAGGCTTGAACTACTATAGTATATACACAGTAGCTAGAGGGTTTTGTCTCTGGGCAGAAGTACCCGCTGCTTCATTGGGGGTTCGCCCCAACCAGAGGAAACCTAATAGTCTACTATAGTCATGGCCCCAATCATCTAGGGCTTAATCATGGACTCCACCACCAGCACTAGAGGAAGGGCTCTATACCCTTTGTCTCTAGTGGAACTTGCGGTTGGCTCCTCCATGACATGACTCCCCATCTATTTACACAATGTCCCCCTGATGTGGGCTTAGGACTTGTTGTAGATGGTGCTAGATAGCCTACTATACTACTTAGAAGTTGCACATCAGAGGCAGGACTTTTTTAAGTTCTGAAGCATAGCGTCACAGAATGGACGGGCCCTCTTCAATGAGACCTGGACAACTGGTTCTAACTGCTCCTTGGAACCAGGATCACCTTTTTTACAAATCATCTCAAATGTCTTCCATCGTCTTTCCCCCGACTTTCAAGTTTGACAAACTTGACGGCTCCAACTGGCAACAGTGGTCGGTATCTTTCACCGCCCTGTTGAGGATCAATGGGATGAAAAGGCACATCACGCATGATGCCCCTGAATTCCTCAATCCTCCCAAGCCAGAGGATGGAGAAAAGGACGATGAGTACGCCAAGCGCTTTACGCTCTGGTCTGAGCCTATGTACCATGAATGGAATAGGGTGGAGGAAGTCCTCATGGGAGTTCTGGTGATGGTCACATCGCCAGAAACATACTCCCAAATTGCCTCTGACAGAACTTATCCTTCTGTCAATGCCAAGTATGAGCGTTTGGAATCGCTCTACGGCTCAGTAGGTAGCATGGCCACATACAACTTGTGGTGTTCTGTATCCTCCTTCCGCTTGGAAGAAGGAAAGCAATTCAGACCCCAGTTGCAGCGTGTGTTGGATGTGAGGAGTACTCTCAAGGAAAATGGGATGGAGATCTCTGATCTCCAGATGAGCTTTATTTTGCTCCAATCCCTACCTCCATCCTACAATGCCATTGCTGGCTCTATCCTGGCGTCAGGTTCACCTGACCGCCTTTCCCCTCAGGACCTTGTACAAAGGTTCCTAAATGAGGAAAGCCGACTAGCCGGCCCCGCAGGAAGTGGTGTTGGGGCTGCCCTTAATAAGGCAGCCCATGTCAACAAAAATAAAAACAAAAAAGTACAATTTATCACGCCACAACCTGCAGGTGCATCATCGTCCAATGATGTCACCTGCTTCTATTGCCAGAAGCCGGGCCACAAGGCTAACGAATGTCGGCAAAGGAAACAGGACAGAGCCAATGCTGATGCAGGCAAAAAGGGCAACAAGAGGAAGGGGCAAGGCCCCAGTGTACATAATAACTCCACACAAGTAGCTACCGTAGTTAATGGTAGTGGCAGAATACAGGAGGTGCATGAGACACCTCGCATTTCACTTTATATGATGACTCAAAATACACAAGAAGTCGACGATGGCAGCAATCCTTGGATGATGGACAGTGGAGCCACCACTCATTTTACACCATACTTAGATGATTTCTCTGAGTACTTCCCACACAAGGGACATTCGGTGACAATTGGTGATGGCTCAGTAGTCCAAGTCGAAGGAACAGGCAAAGTTATACTCAAAACTCGAAACAACTACGAGTTAGAGTTGAATAACGTCTTCTATATGCCTGGTAGTGAAAGAATACTATCGACAAGCTGCATCACAGACAAAGGTGGCTCAGTGGAATTTTCTCCATCTGAGGTCAAAATAAAGTACAATAAAGAAATTATAGCGGAAGGTATCAAGGCTATGGGACTCTATTGGGTCTTTGGGAAAACCATGCAGAATCTAAATACTGCTTCCCACAAATCTGCATCAAGTAGCCTTGATACCTGGCATTTGCGCATGGGTCATATGTCAAAAGAGGCCCTTAAAAGACATGCTCCTAAGGCTGTAAAAGGCCTTAGTATTGATAATAGCCAAGTGGAAGACAAGCCGTGTTATGGCTGTGAAATGGGAAAATCACACCGTCTTCCATTCCCTCCCTCTCAAAAGAGAGCTTCAGCACCCTTGGAAGTCATTCATAGTGACCTAGTTGGTCCTTTGCAATCCACTTCAATTCAAGGGAACCTATACTTTGCCACTTTCATAGACGACTTTAGCAGAACTGCTTTAGTTGTTGCTATGAAAGCTAAAAGTGAATTTACATCGGTCTTCAGTAATATTAAGGCATTCCTGGAAAACAAAACAGATAGGAAAATAAAGACCTTACATACAGACCGAGGTGGCGAATACGTAAATAGGGAGCTGAAGTCAATACTTGAGAAGGCTGGCATAGAGCATAAATTGACAATGCCATATTCCCCACAACAGAACGGAAGGGCTGAAAGGTTCAACAGAACCATTATGGAAAAGCCACTAGTATGCTTCATCATGCTGGTCTTTCCCTTGGTTTCTGGGAATGTGCAGTGCGAACAGCCTGTCACATATATAATAGAACGCCTATCCGCTCTAATAAGTGGAGGACACCGCTTGAGCTTCTGGATGGGGACATTCCAGACGTCTCTTACTTTAAGATATTTGGCTGCTTAGCCTACTATACTGTCCCAGAGGACAAAAGACGTAAACTGGATCACAAAGCCAGGGAGACAGTCTTTGTCGGGTATGCACCCCACTCAAAAGGATATCTTCTTTGGGACATGCATACTCGATCCTTCGTATTGTCAAGAGATGTGACATTTGATGAAGGGTCCTTCCCATCCAACCTTGCTAAGGACAACAAGGGAAAACAAAAGGAAAAAGTTACACCTTTTGTGTTAGAAACAGAGAGGCCTGTCCAGCCTCAACCAGTAATAGCCACAGTTCCTCAGGCTCCTGAAGACAAGGATGCCGAGGTTGAGGAACAGGAGGTAGTGGAACCTCCTCAAGTAAATCCAGAGCCTACCACACCCGATAATGAGCTTGACACACACGATCAAACCATCTATCAGACGCCCCCATCCCAAATCATGGAACCGTCAGAACTCCCCGAAAGAACTCGTGCAAAGAGACAGTCTAAGAAAAAGACTGGTGGCAAGATTTCCCAACCAGTATTCACTAGGGAAAGTCCACGCTCTCAGCAACGTGACCAGGCTGTGCAGGAAGATTTAGATCTTGATACTGCCCGTCCTAGACGTTCACGCCGCATGAATCCTCGATTTTATAATGAGGATAATGCAGAGTTCGTGCAAGGTTCTTCCAGACTTGGGCACATGGAGTTGCTATATGCTGCAGGTGTCTCTTACAGAGACCCCCTGACTTTTCAGGAAGCAATGCAGTCTGATAATGCCAGTGAATGGCTTGAAGCATGTAAATATGAAATTGATGCTTTAGATAAACTTGATGTGTGGCGCCTTGAGGATCTTCCAAAAGGAAGAAAGGCAGTCAAATCCAAATGGGTTTTTAAGCTGAAACCAGATGGACGGTTTCGTGCTAGGCTCGTGGCAAAAGGTTTCACCCAAGTAGAAGGGGTGGACTTCGACGAAACATTCTCACCAGTCGCCAGATTCGAATCACTGAGATTATTACTAGCGCTAGCTACGCTAGAGGATTGGGAAATCCACCAAATGGATGTCAAATCGGCATTCCTACATGGCGATCTGGACGAAGAGATTTATATGGAGCAACCAGCTGGTTTCGTCGTTGCTGGTCAAGAGTCCAAAGTTTGTAGGCTACAAAAAGCATTATATGGCCTCAAACAAGCCTCCCGAGCATGGAATCTACAATTCCATGCAGTTCTTAATGAACTGGGCTTCACTCGGACGTACTCTGATGCAGGAGTATATGTGTTTCATCAAAAGGTGGAGGGTGATTCACTGTATGTCATTCTCTATGTAGATGACATTACTATACTTGGGTCTTCAAATGATAGAATAACATGGCTGAAGTCGTCTCTATCTAGCCGATATGAGATGACTGACTTGGGAGAAATCCAGTCATACCTTGGAGTTAACATCACCAGGGATCGTCCTAATAAGACGCTGGAAATTGACCAAGCAGCCTATGTTTTATCTATTATTGAGAAGTTTGGGATGAGGGATTCCAACCGAGTATATACTCCACTTCCCTCTGGCGCTGATGTTCATCTGGTCAAATTTGATGGCCAGGCATCTACTTCTGAGATAAAGAAGTACCAACAGTTGATGGGGTCTCTGCTATGGGTGCAGATTGGAAGCAGACCCGACATCAGTTTTGCTGTGGCGCGCCTTAGTCAGTATGCTTCCAACCCCTCTCAAGATCACATGCGACTTGCAAAATATGTCTTAAAATATCTTAATAGTACAAAAGACTGCAAGTTGCGGTATTCTGGAGGGATTAGTGAGAGTGGCCTTCATGGCTTTGCAGATTCCTCATGGGGAGATCAAGAGGACTGCCGCTCCACCTCAGGCTATGTGTTTTTCTTGGCAAATGGTGCCATTTCATGGTGTTCCAGAAAACAGAAAACAGTAGCACAGTCCACCACCGAAGCCGAGTATATGAGCCTCTCCGAGGCTGCAAATCAGGCAGCGTGGTATAGGACTTTTATGGAGGAACTAGGGTATGAGGTATCCTCCCCTATACTACTCCATTGTGACAATAAGGGTGCTGTGGATTTAGCATTAAACCCTGTCACAGGAAGGCGGTCAAAGCATATACCTATCAAGTACCATGCCATTAGGGGATACATTGAATCGCACATAATTGAATTAGTGCGAACCCCTACAGGTGAGATGCTGGCAGATGGCTTCACTAAGTCTCTACCAAGAGCATCGTTTGAAACCATGGTAAATGGACTTGGACTTATGCTGGAATGAGAGAGCTGGAATCTGGAGACTTTGTATACCAGTCTCACTTTCCCACCATGCCATATGAGCACGTTCTCGACCTCGAGAGTGACACAAGAGGTGTGTAGAGTTGCACAAGCGAATCTACAACTCGTACGCAAAACTCACAACCCGCACTTGAGAGTTAGAGAAGTTGGATCTCTGGCTGGCGATATGCTCATTTAATTGTGGCGATGGCAGTGTGCTCATCCAACTCATTTTCCATCCATGACCAGATGCCTTCAGCATGGAGGGATGTTGAACACAGAAGATGTTCGGTGATGCTTCAGGCATCAGGTGATTAGATTAGCTACTTTGTAGATTAGATTAGATACCGGAGTTTCGGACTATTTACATTATCATTATTACTTTCTTTCTCACATTCCGCAGTAGCTGACTGATACACCATGTAACATGTGATTCCTGTATTGGCCAATGGCCTTTCTCCCTCTATTTGTTGTTTGGACTTTGTCCGGCACTTGTGGACTTATTCCCAGTGCACAGACCATCCCTTGAAAGTGTATATAAGGGTGTCTGTTCCGTCTCTTACACTTCAGAGTTTTCTTCACCTCTGAAGTGTAAGTCCCATCTCTTACTTACTACCTTACCTTTGACTAACCGTCTCATGTAGATAACTTGTCTTTCTAGGTGTGTAGTATAGTATAATAGAGTTTTCTTCACCTCTGAAGTATAACTTGTCTTTCTAGCCTAACCCGCTAACACTTTACAGTCAGTATGCTGCGCATCATGCCTGTTCATCACGAGCTAGCACAGAAGAGGAGAAGGCAGTAAGGTAAATGTGAGAAGAAATAGAGAGCGCACGAAAGAAGTCACATCCAGCACATGGTGCGCGCCAACCCAAATATCTCGACATCGGCCCATGTCACCCTGCTCCACAGCACCATTCCATCGTTTATTTCCCCAGGAGTCCATGATGGTGGAGGCAGATGCACCAACCACCTTGCTATCGCATCGGCCCACCTTGGAGAGGGCCACTGTGTTGTGGATAAGCACAGTGGAGGCATGTGGGAGCGGCAGGAGGTCAGCCAGTTCAGTCCTTCGAGTGAAAGGGGCACCACGCCTGCGAGGTGAATGACAAATGTTAGTCCTGTGATATTGAAAGCCTTTAGAAAGGTGAGTACATACCCAAAGCCACTCATCTCCATGTCTCGCGTCCAGGTGCCGCCGTTGTCGACGTCCAAGTTGTCAAAAGTATCCTCCATAACACTGCACAGTCGATTGAGGTCTATCATTGTGTCTCACGCGCTTTGATACCTGGTCCAGCACAGCACACCAGCACCACAGGCACCAAGGAAGGGCATGAAGAAGGTGACCCAACGGCTGGCACGGGTGTGCCTATCTGGTCGTTGGTTGAGCCACGGTTTATCTTCCTTTGTCAGTTTTTCGGAAAGTAGCGTGGATGGAAGTGGGGCCTTTGGAGGAAGGTCAGATGGGAGGTAAGAAGGAAAAGTATGAAGAGCGGTGTGAATGGGTCACATGAGAGGGAGGGACCATAGGGATGAGGGGGTCAAGGTCATGGTCTACCCAGGCGCCAGCTTCGGGTGGGCAGGCCAGGGGAGGTGTGCACGCAGCGATGGCACCGTAAGATTTACTTATGACAAAATAAATGTCACAGCCAGGTGTCGACTGTGTCTAGTCGCGTTTTCGATGTCCAAAGGCTCTCGAGGTATGCAGCGCACTCAAGATTCAAGGTCCAACTAAGAAGGCCTAGTCCAATTCAAGATTTCAAGTGCCCACGACGATAAGGAGGGGGCGCGTGCAGGGAACGAAGTCGGGAGCAGCGGCAATCAGCCCTGCAGAGTTTCTGAGGAGGAAGGCTCCTTAAGCTGCCACTTAGGGAGTTCAAGTAGATATCTGTGAAGTCGAATACACCTGTATTAGATACAAGAGAACAGACTTAAGGTCTGTCTCAGTAACCTAGCAGCTTAAGTACATGTTGAGTGAGGTACAATCAAATGAATATAAGCTAACAAGAAGGCTGTAGTAAGTATCCAGGTAGCCATATGCTCCAGGGGTTATGCCCTGAACTGAGATGAGAATAAGTAGGAGGGGTTGCGCCCTCTATCGTGTGCAACTAAGTGATCTGATAAAAGAAGTACTAGCTCCAGTCATATGACTCGGAGCTAGAGATTACAGCCAAGTCGAAACAGAACGCGCGCGCGCGCGCGACTCGAAAAACGTCACATTTTGTCACAAACCGTGTCATGACCTGTCACAAACCGTTACAATAAAAGAGGGTTATAATAGAAATAGAGGATAATTAAAACTGGGATTAAGTGTGGCAAAATAATTTAATAAATAATAATATCTGTGTGGGTATTCCACGAGTACCCGCCCGGGTACCCAGGGTGCCAAAATCAATACCCGGATCCGCACGAGTATGTTCCCATGGATCACCCGGATCCGCGAGTATCAATACCCGTGAGTTTTCCCACGGCTCTACTCAAAAAACTCGCGAGTTACCTGGACTCGTGCTATGCCCTAGGTGTGACTGTTGCTTCTGCCACCCGTGCTCCTCTCTTCGGGCATTCCTTGGACATGTGCCCTTGTGCTTTGCAACGAAAACACCTCCCTTCCTTCATCAATGTCTGTCTCTCCTCTTTGGTGAGTACAGCCTGGGCTCGAGTTCTATCTGCAGAGGTGTCCATGGCGTTTGGATCCCTTTGGCTGGTATGCACAGGCTTGACTCCAAAGGCCGCCTTCCACTGGTCCCGGGTCTTTCCCTTTTTTGTGTCTACCCCAAAATGTGTCTGGAAGTCCAGGTAGTCCTGTTGTTGTCATCGAGCTGCATCTACCCAAGTGTCCCAGTCATGGGGATGATGGAACTGGATAATGTTCTTTACTAGCAGGTTGGGCAGCCCTTGAGAGAAGAGGTCAAGCATGGCCTCTTCGTCTGTGTCATAACCAGCCCTGTTGGCCAAGCTTCTGAACTTCGCTACGTAGGCGTCAAGCTCTCCTTTCTCCATCCTCAGAGCCTTCAACTCCTGTGCAGCCTTCTGCTTGGCTTGTCCATCCATGAACACATCCTTGAACCTCTGGGCAATGGTTTCCCAAAGGCCCTCACTAGTGGTGCGATGACCACTGTCAACTTCTTCATTCAGCCATTCCAGCTGCTCCATGGTCCAGTCGTCTATGGCTTCTCCTCGGATTAATGACAAGAAGAGGTTGGCGCTAGGGATCAGCAAGGGTTTTCATACCCGCGCGGGTAAGCACCGCGGGTTTTGACAGGTACGGGTACAGGTATACAACTCCCAACCCACCAGAAACCCGTACCCACACAGCGGGTTTGGCGGGTATAAGTGGTCATCAGTCATTGACAAGATCAGCAGAAATGTAATGATAAAATACATCTGTAGCAAACAAATGACAAGATTTAATTTGATGTATGCTACAGGGTTTCTGTAAATATATTCTAGTGTTATCCTATGAAATATCAAAGCAGATCAACAGTGCAATGTAAAATAAAAGTGTTATCAGTGATCCACTCTCTTGAAAATCATGATGCATCTGTTTTATTAACGCACGATCAATTCTGCCGGTCTGGCACTATCTAAAATACACTCTAGACTACTTTAGACTATTCTATAATCTAATTATCAATTTATTTTACTGAAACAAGGCCCGCGTGTATCTACAGGCTGCATAGAGCAGCGACTACATTGCATCACATGGACCAGCATATTGGTCTGATCTCCTTCCTATTAAGGAAGGTTGACTTAACAATCACAGCTTTGATTTTCCATTGGTCCGACAAGATTGTGATCATGCATAGATAACACAACAGAAACGCGTTCACAAATTAATTAGATACATAGAATATACATCTAAGATCTGACATATGATCAAATTACATCATTAAACAAGATAATGAGATAACGCGTTCATTTAATCTAGTAGCTGATATAGTACATCTAAAGTACAAGCCTGTGCCATGCCTGTTCCACAAAATGAAATAAAATAATAATGTAAATAAAGAATAAACTTAATCTTCTGAACATAAATCAGCAATTATTGAGGGATCCTGAGTAGCCACAAATGAACGCGTTGTATCCAAGTGCGTATCTCCTTGACCGGGATGGACCGGGCCGGGTGTCCGAAATGCGCAATGCAAGTAAAGAACTTGCACGCGTTTCATTTTATGGGTAACCTGGGTATCAAAACAAATATCCAGGGGTTACCCCTGCAAATCACTATGCATTTGTCAATTATTTTTGCATTCTATGCAGTTATCTGACAGGCTTTTCATCAATGTTCTATAACATCTATCTAGTCATCTTTGTATATTGGGGTGGATTTTAGTTGTGCTTGTATAAAATTGAAACTAGAATAATAAAACAACAATAGAATAATGAATTATCTTAATCTTATGAATATAAAACAGGAATCTTTGAAGGATCCTGAGTAGCCACAAATGAACGCGTTGTGTATCTCCTTGACCGGGATGGCCTGGGCCAGTTATCCGAAATGCGCAGTGCAAGCAAAAAACTTGCACGCGTTTACACAGGTAACCCGCAGGTGACCCGCGGGTAACCCGCGGGTTACCCGTACCCGTAGCGACGGGTACGGGTATGGGTATGGGTACCAATGAAGATACCCGGGGGTTACCCCTGCTATTCACTAGTTGGCATGCTGGAAGGGGTTGATAATTTGGGGGATGTTGTGGTTGAAGTTTTTGAAAGTTATAAATTCCAACATAAACTTCTTGCTCTGTGACCAGTCTCCTGTGAATGTCTGTGGCAAGACACCTGACAAGCGTCCCGATGGCGGAGGGATGTTTGGTGGGGGGACGACCGGTGGCTGGGGAACCAGGTCTGGTAGTTGTGCAGTGATAGTAGACATTTGGTGAAACGAGGTGACGGTGTTGGTGGATTGTACTGAAATCTGTGGAGTTGTCAAAGCAGGGGCTCTGGACGTGGCAACTCTGGGTGCAACTGGGGTGGTAGTCGATGCTAATACCAGTGCTTCTTCACTATTCTCTTCTACATACTCTTCTGGTTCAGAGTCTGTAACAATGGCTGGGGATTTTCTCTCCATGGTCCTAATCCAAATTCAGGCGGGGCAGGTCCTGTAGTGACCCAAGAGTTTCAGCTGTCTGAGTATCAGATACGATACCAAACTCTTTTTTGC